>JAOANJ010000011.1:40173379-40184656 GCA_026413345.1 Ariopsis seemanni | reverse complement strand
CTTTATCAGTATTTATTTATTTAGGGTTATTGATGTTTAAAAATAATTATTTTTTTAAAAATCTGTTTAATCCTATAAAGGTGTTTAAATTGAAAATGGCCTGATATTTAGGGGAGAGATAAAGTCACACAGTGCTGAATAATCACTCTCACATGCTGAAAAAATTCACAATATATGCTTTTAAAAATCATTAAAAATCTTCCTGAAGGGTTCTTTACATTCATTCTGATGGAGAACCCTGAGTTCTACCCAGAAGAGCGGGTGGAGGTGAAATGATTCCATTCTGAAAAACTGCTTTCACTCCTCTCTCTGTTTTAGAGGGAAAGATTTATCAGTGAGTCTCATCATCAACAAACGCATGTTCATCTCTAACAAGCTCTGGTGTGTGTGTGTGTGTGTGTGTGTGTGTGTGTGTGTGTGTGTGTAGAGTTGCAGTAGAGGCTGAGTGTTTAGTCTAAGAGATTGTGACAGGACAGAGAGAGAGAGACAGATTGAGATTTTATGTCCCCTTTATTCAGTCAGTCATTGAAGACAACTCTACTTGAGAAACAATATATAAATACAAATACATAAATATCACTAATGTGCAAATAATTTAACAAGTTAATAAATATATGCTGTTTCTAAAAGATCCTAAAAAGGGACAAACACCCAAATATAAAAAACAACTAGATAAAACAGTGAAACCAAGAGAAAAACAAAAACATAAAAACAATTTTGTACATTTCCATAAATAGTAAGACAAAATAAAAAACTAAAAACTACAAGAACAGTAAGTCATAAGAATTAGAATCATTACCAACCATTAAAAATTAAAAATCAGCTGACCAGCCTCATTTATCCAACAAAGGACGTCAGATATTCCCCGTTATGCACAAAACTTTTCAACATCATTAATCAAACCATAATAAGAATATTTAAGCTTCAGCCGTGCTCCCAACATCCCCCTCACCACGCCCACCACATCTGTTGGACCAGCCCCAAGGTGATTATTTTTTTCTGGTTTTCCAGATAGCCATTTTTGCCAAGCCTGATTAAAAAAAAAAAAACTCAATAAACAAACTTTTTCCTTCTTGGCGATACTATATTTAGGCCCTCCTATAAATGTTTTGGGCAAGAACTCCTCCCCTAGGTCCCTGAACCACACCTTCAACAGTCTAAACAAGTTCTCTACCCAACTACAATTCAGGAACAGGTGCTCTACATCTTCGTCTTGACCACAGAAGGAACATTCCCTCGCTACGGCTGGATTCAGGAGTGCCACGTGTCTGTTTGTAGCCATGGCTTTGTGGATCACTCTCCACTGTAGACCGGCAGTTCGTTTCTCTATGGGGGTTGTAGAGGGCTCACCAGCGTCCTTTCATGGAGAAGTCTGGGCCAAACAAACCTGACCACCCCGAGGCCTTCAGCCCTCTCAGTGCTGCCTGGTGTGTCACTTTTACACAAGTAGTGTAGATTGACTTCTTGGAGAGGCTCTTGAAGTTCCCCAGCACTAGAGTTTGAAAAGGGAGGAGCATGCCCCCCTCCTCCTCTTGTGGATGTCCCACAGCTGCAGAAACAGTGAAGGGTGGGCAATCATTGTTGTGCTCACTTGTCTCTGTGTCGAGCCTCCTTGAGGTTCCTCCGCAGCCCTCAGGCAGCACCTCTTGGAGCTCACTGATGAATTTTTCTACTAGGCGAGGGGACCATAAGCCAGTGACATTTTGTATGAAGGCTGACGATTTCCACCCATCGCCCTCTCTCAGTTGAGCCAGTGTCGTGCACCCACTCCTCCGCAGAGATGCCTGTACACTTGCGGAGTTCAGCAGTCTTGATGGGATCCCATGGATTATACAACAGAGGCTCTCTGAAGATCCAGTTCTCTAGCTAAGAGAGGCTCCTGTGAACCGTAAACACCTGCTGCCATGTTTGCAGCATCGACTGGTAGAAGTTGGGAAGGCTCCCCAACTCCATCTGCCATGTGTTCAACAAGAGCAGCTGCTGGGTGTAGCTAAAGCCCTCCACTTTCCTCAGGAATATGTTTGCTGTTTTTTTCCCATACTGCATCTTCGTTGTATAGCAGCTTCTGTGCTGCCTGGAGCCGGAAAGTGGAGATCTGGCTGTGTATGTTGATCAGGCCCTGTCCCCCTTCTTGTACTGGTAGATAAAAGCACTGGTGCTCTAGTCCAGTGTTGGCCCGACCAGAAAAAATTCACCAGTCTCCTCTGCATTTCACGTATGAGATCCACAGGTGGTTCCAGGACGCCAAGTTTGTGCCACAAAGTGGAGGCAGCCAGGTTGTTTGTCACCAAGACCTTCCCTCTGTAGGACAACTGAGACGATACCTAATTCCATTTTGACAACTTGGCAACCACCTTCTCCAGCATCCCCTCCCAATTCTTTATCTTAAAATTATCTGTCCCTAAAAACACGCCCAGGAACTTCATTCCATCCTTTCCCCATTGTAAGCCCCCTGGTCCAGTGTTCTCCCACCCAGCTATGAGGAGTCCCTCACTCTTTCCCCAGTTGACTTTGGCTGAAGACACGCTCTCATATATTGCCAGACTGGCATTAAGTCCTGCTGCATCCTCCTGCTTCGTAATAAAAACTGTAACATCATCTGCATATGCAGACAATATACATTTTTCTCCTGTGGGATCACGTGGAATACTAAAACCACTGAGTTAGTGAGACTATAAAGCTGTCCAGAGAGTGGACAGCCCTGTCTGATACCCCTCTGTACTGGAACCAGACAGCTCAGTCCACCCCACACTTTCACCATGACTGAAGCATCAGCATCAGCATACAGGAGCTTAATCCAAGAAATTAAAGTTTCCCCAAACCCAAATCTTTTAAGAACATTCAAAAGGTAGTCATGTCCTATCTGGTCAAAAGCTTTTTCCTGATCTAATGACAGAAGGCCCACATTATATTTTTCTGTAATTCCAATGTCTATAATGTCTCTGATTAAAAACTAATTGTCCATGATAGATCTGTCAGGCACACAGTATCCTGATCCTTATGAACCAGTGTGCTTAAAAAAAACTTTGTCTATTTGCCAGACACTTTGCTAAAATCTTATATTCCAGGCAGAGAAGGGAAGCGAGCCGCCAGTTCTTGAGTGAGCCCAGATCTCCTTTCTTTGGCAGCAGTGACAGAACAGCATGTTGGCTGCTACTAGGCAGTAGCCTCCTCATCGCACAGTCCTTCATCACATTGTGATAGTCCTTCCCCAGCACTCCCCAGAAGTGCTTGTAGAACTCAGCCGGCAGTCTGTCTATTCTAGGTGTACATCCTGCTGATTGCTGCTGAACAGCTTGTGTAAGTTCCCTGAATGTGATGCTGGTGTCCAGGGTCTCCCTTTGCCTTGGGCTGAGTTCTGGTAAGTCCCTGAAGAAGCTGGGCTGTGCTGTTTTCATCACCATTACCAGATGCATAGAGCTCAGTATAGGAGGACACTGCCAGCTTCCTCATTTCAGCTGGGTCTGTTGTCAGGGACCCATCAGGTGGATGAAGATACAGCATTTGTCTCTGTTGTGCTGTCTTCTGCTCAATTTGAAAAAGAAAGCACTGGGGGCATCCATGTCTGTCACTGCAGCCATTCTGGCTCTCACCAGAGCCCCTTCACTCATTCCCAAAGAAAGAAACTCAAGTTCTGCTTCTTTTCCTGCAGTGCCCTGCTCACCTCCGGAGCATTTTTATTTTCTAAGTTGCTTTCAAAGTATAAAATCTCCTTCTCCAGCCTATTAATAGTTGCTTTTATGTTCGCAGTGGCACATGCAGTATAATTCTGGCAAAAAGTTTTTATCTGAGTTTTCCCCACCTCCCACCATTGACTCAGATTCTCAAATTCATTTTTCTTCTGTTTCCAGTGATTCCAAAATAAAATAAACTTTTCACAAAATACTGTATTGAGTAACGGTTTTACATTAAAATGCCAATAATAATGTGGGCATGGTAGTTTAATCATGTTTATGTCAACAGTCGTCATGTGATCAGTAAAACTATTGGGGAATATAAAAGCATTGATTATTCTATTATATGAACTGCTTACATTCTGTCTAGTCTAGCACCAGAAAAAAACAGCATCAGACATCTTTACCCATGTGTACTGTCTTGATTTTACATTTCTGCTTCTCCATACATCTACTAAATTAGCCTTTTTTATAAGGCTGTGAAGCAGCTGACTAAACTGGGGATGTGGCTCCTCCCCATTTCTGTCTAAAATAAAATCAGTAGTGCAGTTCCAGTCCCCACCTATTACCATAAAACAATCTTTCCTGCACTGTTGCAGGGTGTTGTCTATCTTTTCTAAAACACTCAAGTGCTCTGGGCCACTATTAGGTGCATAAGCATTTATAAAAAGAAACCAGGTGCCCTGAATTTCGGTTTCAACAACTAAAACCATCCCCTTTATATGCTCGGTTACTGAAGTCACTGTGACATTATTTTTTGTGAAGAGAATTGGTCCTAGTGTTCGATCCATGACTTAAAATATGGTTCCCTTCCCACCAAACACCCCACTCCACCTCATTAGTGCTGTCAGAATGAGTCTCTTGTAAGAATATAACCTCAACTTTTCTAATTTGTAAGTATTCTGCTAATACAGCTCTTTTATTACTATCTCTAGCCCCATTAATATTTAGAGATCCTAAATGGAAAGACTGCATTAGGAAGTGAGAAAAAGGGCAGGATCAGAAGTAACAGAGAGGAAAACAGGAGGATATACTTTACCACGTGACTATAACTTTTTTTTCTGAGTGACAGGAGTCTTGCCCCTCCACAATTTTGCTAAAATTTAAGTCTAAATCGCTTTTTCCTACACAGTACATCATAAGCGACTTTCCGCTGTAACATAACCACTGACACAATAAATTTATCCAAATTATGAGAAGTAAATCACTCACCTCTACTGTTTTCCCAAATGTTTCATCTAAAAATGTGTTAATTTCCTCTAGAGAGTAGAGCTGTTCATCCATTGCCTGTGAGCCCAGATCAGACAGACTGGAGATATCAGACAGTGCATCCTCATTCCTCGTTACTTCATCACCCCCTTCTTCTGCGGTAGCTCTCCGGTGTTCAGTACAGTGATGTCTGTGACAGGTGGGTCAGTAACAGGCTCTGAAGTGGTGGTCTCTGCCCTGCTATTTGCCCCCAGATCAGTGCCTTCCCCATCGTTCACCACCACAGGGTTCTGATCCACTGACTATGCCTCCATTATTGTATTAGTTTCTGTTTCATTTTTATCCTCCGTGTTTCCCATTGAAACATTATTATCACTGATTTTTTTTGTCCTGCTGGTTCTTCTGCACCTGGGACACTTGAGTCAGAAATCTCCATTTGTTTCACTGTTTCTTTGGGTCCCTTTTGGACCACAACCGAACCATTGCTGGTCCCTTTACCCTCATCAGCCTGAGCTTTATGAGGGCATACAAACTTTTTATGGCTGATATCGCTGCATTCAAAACACTGCACACTCCCCATAGTCACATACAACATGTAGGATTTATTTCCATGCAAAACACAAAAAGAAACATCTAATGTTGGAGACTCAAGGAACATGAAGACCTGCTGCTAAAAAGACAGCAACATGTTTCAGGGCGGCGGCACGGTGGTGTAGTGGTTAGCATTATCGCCTCACAGCAAGAAGGTCTGGGTTTGAGCCCCGTGGCTGGCGAGGGCCTTTCTGTGTGGAATTTGCATGTTGTCCGGGTGCTCCGGTTTCCCCCACAGTCTAAAGACATGCAGGTTAGGTTAACTGGTGACCCATTATTATTATTTTTTTAAATTTAAAAATGAAAAGGATGTTGTTCACTCACCAGTCAGTGAGAGTGCCGGGCAGAGAGCTATGGTCTGCATGCATATCATGCATCTCCATTTAGCATTGGCATGGTCCAGTAAAATAAAACAAAACTGATCAGTTCAGTCAGATTTGAACTGACTTTTCCTGCTCCACTTTGCACTTTTTTGTGTAGGTCATGTCATTCTTCATTTAGGACCATTAACCCTCTTGGATAGAGAGTTTCATTAGCAAAGCTCAGCAGGTTTAGAATGAGGAGGTCATGTATTTAGATTAATATCTTCAGGTGTTTTTTTTTTTTTTAATCATACAAGCATGATCAACATATTGATAAACTTTACACTTTACACTTTCTTATGTGCCCACTGCCAAATAATATTATATTTTTTAATTATCTAAATTAGATGAAACATAAAACTTGCCACTTTACTCAGTCACACTAGAGTCAGAGCCCTGAGCGCCCACTTATGCATTCATAAAAGACTATTCACATTGTAATGGCATGATAATCACTTTCACTCTTTCAGTTTCAATTGGTTTCTCTTTCTCTTGGGAACACCCACCGTAAACAGGATAAAATCTGTCAGCCACAGTTTAGGTTACCTGTTTGGAGGTAAAACTTGTTTCGAGATGGCATGCCAATTTGTGAGATGGACAATTCAGGACAGCAATTCAATTTCAGGGCAGTAATTCAATTCATGATTCAGGACAGTGATTCAATTTCAGCAGATCGTCAGATCTTGAGAACTGCAACACTGATGATGAGCAGTGTCATTTTGATCTTCGAATTGATCCAGCCAAAGATCAACTTGAGTAAGTGTAAATATTTCTTCTATTTCTTATGAGCATATCGGTTGATACCTGTGTGCCGTAGTGCGTACACAAGAAAGATGACTAAGCAGTTTTGCCAGAGTTAAAAGTATTTTCCTCAAAAATAGTTAATTTTGCTCGATTTTGAGTTTAGAGAGTAAAATTTGGAGTTGGAATGGGAGCAAAATTACAGAGTAATTGTGTAACAGTTGGTTGTGGCTCTGAACTGAGTAAAATAGTACAAGGGTTAATTTCAACACAATTTTGTTTTGGATAGAGGAAAACTTAAAAAAAAGATAAATTAAGATGTTGTAAAAAGGAGTTTTGAAACTGTGTTGGAATGTGTGTTTAAAAAAAAAAAAACACTTTACCTTACCCATTGTGACAAACCATTTTGATCACTTGACCTGATGGGATGAAAAGTTGGCAGTGGGAGGAATATTTACTCTTCTCACTGAATGGAATGGAAATATTTACACTTTTCATTGAATACCCCTCCCACTGCCAACCTTTTATCCCAAAACAATAGGACATTTTTTATATAGCCAGTTAATTCTCCAAATCAGTGGAGCAGATTGAAGTTCTTGTGCTTCATACATTCCTAACACTGAACAGAATCACCTCAAGTGACCAAAATGGTTTGTCACAATGGGTTAGGTAATGTTTTTTGTTTGGTTTATTTTTTTTTCTTCACAAATTCCAACACAGTTCTAAAACTGCTTTTTACAACATCTTCATTTACATTTTTTAAGTACAATCATGACATACATACTACATAGATATCATTGTAACTGAACTTGTGCTGAATACAAAAAGTCATGACTTTGAAAATACTGCTTAGATTTGTTGAAACTGACAAAATCAGAGCATGACAAAATCATTAGTACCAGAAAATACCTTCAGACCCCAGAGGGATAACGTTATTATCTGATGTTCTTGGAATGTTTCACTTCACTGCTGTGTGCAGTATGCCTTGACTTCTGCCTTTTATGTCTGTGCACACACTTTGTTGATGTAGGGTAAAGGTCAAGTGTACTGTGTGGGGTGAGGTCAAAATTGTGTAAAGCAGTGCACATTTTATTTCTCATGTTAAGACAGGTACATTAGTGCCAGTGCCTCGTCCACAATTTTCATGTCGGCAGAGTGCGTCAGCCATTATCCCTGACTTAAAAACAAATTAACAAGCACCACTACAGTTAAATAAGTGTGTTTTTTTATTAAGCATGTGAAATATCAATGTTTAACTGCTAGCCAAAACCAAACATTGCCCCCACTAAAGCAGAATTGTCTCCAGTTTGCCATGACATAGACATCTCAAGACCAACCCCACACTAGAAGTAATTCATTTTGTTTGGTTACTTGATTGGTGACCCATGCTGTCACTCACCAGACTAGGAGCGAAAAATAAAATCTGTTCAGAGGTGCCATAATTAATCATTTTCCTTTGACTACACTGTGGAACATATCAAAACTTCCTTCACAATACAAAATCAAGACACCCATGAGATAATGCATACAAAATCTGGAATGAATCTGATGGACTACCCAGGAGGATTATTGCAGATATTGAAAAAGCTATGCTTTCTGTTGCCAAATGGTGGTGCTATACCAGAGGGTCACTTTGGGCATGAGAATATCATCAGAACCTTTATATCCTATAATCTGTAAAGTTTGAGCAATATCAGGCAATACATGGCAAATTTATGACACATTTCCTGTTTGTGAGGCTTAACTCTCTGGGATCGAGAGCTTCACCGGTGAAGCTTGACAGGTTTAGAATGAGTAGGTCATGGTGTTTCAATAAATGTCTTTGTGAGTTGATATCATACAAGCATGATAAATATATTGACAAACTTTATACTTTACACTTTCCTATGTGCCCACTGCCAAATAATATTATAGTTTTTAAATTACATAAATTAGATGAAACACAAAACTTGTCACCTTACTCAGTCACACCTGAGTTGAGCGCTGAGCTCCCACTTACGCAATCATAAAAGACTATTCATATGGTAACAGCATGATAATCACTTTCACCCTCTCGGTTTCGATTGGTTTCTCTTTCAGGGTGGGAATGCCCACCATAAATAGGATAAAATCTGTCAGACATAGTTTAGGTTATGTGGAGATAAATCTTGTTGCAAGACAGTATGCAGATTTTCTGTGCTTCAGATGATTCAGGACAGCAATTCAATTCATTCTTGAGAATTGCAGCACTGATGATGAGCGGGTTTTTTTTTTTTTTTTACTTTGACTCGGTCCAGCCAAAGATCAACTTGAGCAAGTGTAAATGTTTCTTCGATTTCTGATGAGCAGATCCGTTGATATGCGTGCACTGTAGTGCATACACAGGAACATGACTGAGCAGTTTTTTCCAGTTAAAAGTATTTGTCAAAAAAGTTAATTTTCCTCTACTTTGAGTTTCAAAAGTAAAATTTGGAGTTAGAGTGGGAACAAAATTACAGAGTAACTGTGTAACAGAGCTGGTTGTGGCTCTGAACTAAGTAAAATAGTACAAGAGTTAATTTCAAAACACACTGAGTAGAGTCAAATATCAAAATAAAGTCAAATACCAGATAAATGAAGCCGTTGTAAAAAGCAGTTTTAGAACTGTGTTGGAATGTGTGAAAAAACATGACCTTACCCACTGTGACTTGACCTGATGGGATTAAGAATTAATCTGATGGGATTAAGAGATGACAGTGGGAGGGGTTTTCACTCTTCTTATTGGAATGGAAATTATTTACACTTCTCATTGAATACCCCTCCCACTGCCAACCTTTTATCTCAAAACAACAGAACATACATTTTTGATGGCCAGTTAATTGTCAAAATCATTGGAGCAGATTTAAGTTCTTGTGCTTGATCCTTTCCCGAGACTGAACAGAATTACCTCAACTAACCAAAATGGTTCATCACAACAGGTAAGTTCATGGTTTTGTTTTTTTTTCCCCACACATTCCAAAACAGTTCTAAAATTGCTTTTTACATCTTCATTTATCTGTTATTTTTTTAAGTACAATCATGACATACATACTATATAGATATTATTGTAGCTGAACTTGTGCTGAATACAAAAATATCATAGGACATAGAAAATACTGTTTAGATTTATTAAAACTGACAAAATCAGAGCATGCAAAATCAATAGAGTGCCAGAAAATACCCTCAGACCCCAGTGGGTTAACATAAATTTATTGTTCAGTATTTAACATCTTGCAAGATATCACAAAATTGCTTCACAATTTAAAATCAACAACATCTTGACATCACGTATAAAAAAGTGTCTAGGAGGAGTACATCAAAATGTAACATGTCAAAATGCAACATGTGTCAAAATGCACAAAACCAAAAATAAGTCACTTCCTGTTGAGTATAGCTAATACAATGTACTGTATAGGACAATTTTGTTTGTCTTGGGACACCCTACACACCTACAAAATTTGACATGGACAGTGAAAATATGAACTGGGCAGAAGTCTCGATGACATGTGGGGGCACTATGGAGTCCCATGCAGACATGTGGGGACAAACCTCTATCCCTAACGGGGGTCAGGACTGATCTGTGGAACAAATTTCATGAGATTTCACCCATGGTATCCACCTCAAAAATGGCCAATTGTTGAAAAAAAAGAATAATAAAATCAGACACAAGTGGTTCTATGACCTGTTACATATGGTCATCATACAATGCACACACATCTGAGATATCTGACAAAAGCCTGGGTATCTGATGTGTGCACACCAGTGATGAAATTTTAGGCAATGGAGTCAATACCTTCCAGATCCAAATGGTGGCGCGGTACCACAGAGTCACTTTGGGCATGTGGATATCATCAGACCCATCATATGCTATAATCTGTTAAGTTTGAGCCATATCAGGCAATACATGGCAAATTTATGACATTTCCTGTTTGCATGGTGTAACAAATTTATTGTTTTGCTTTTTCAACATCTTACAAAATATTACTGTAGCAATTTGTAGGTGTGGGAGGAGCACAGAGGACAGCAGGCCAGAACTGAGTTTTAAAAACTCTTTATTTGGACACTTTTCAGTAGTCTTTTGTGAACACTCTCAGACACACAGACACACACACACATCAGGTGTCTGGTTGGGGAGAGAGCTCCTCCTCTGCTCTCACTCTCTCCTTAAATAGGGTGCAGTCACTGGGGAAGACACACAAACACACGCTAATCGACATCAAGTGCAGTGATTCTGCCACTTACCTTCCCCGACGCCGCCCTCCGGTCACAGACCGACGCTTGACCACGCCCCCACTGCCACATAGCCCCACCGCCCGACTCAGGCCGGGCGGCTGTCCAGCCTGCAGCCGACTCCCCCCCTTGACAGGAGAGGAAGTCCGCCATGACCATCTGTGCCCCCGGCCTGTGGATCACCTTGAAGTTATAGGGCTGGAGTGTGAGATACTAACGGGTGATCTGTGCATTGGCATCCTTCATGCAGTGGGGCCACTGGAGGGGCACGTGGTCCGAACAGAGGGTGAAAGGGCGTCCCAGCAGGTAGTAGCAGAGGGCGAGGACCGCCCACTTGATCGCCAGGCACTCTTTTTCGATGGTGCTGTAGCGCCCCTCATGCACCGACAGCTTTCTACTGATGTACAGCACTGGGCGGTCCTCCCCCTCCACCTCCTGGGACAAAACAGCCCCCAGCCCTCTGTCCGACGCAT
>JAOANJ010000011.1:40101812-40112192 GCA_026413345.1 Ariopsis seemanni | reverse complement strand
TCAAACTTGTCTCCCTCCGAGCTACTCGCAGAGAGGGAGAATCTCCCTCTTTGCAATTTCCCAAGTTGGAGCCTCTGTGTGTGTGTGTGTGTGTGTGTGTGTCCACCTCATCAGTCATCAGTGTGGCAATGGAACGGCCGATCTCATGGTACTGAGAGCCTTTACCAACTGGCCCAAGCAGCAAAAACAGGAACCTGTGCACACACACACACACACACAACAAGAGGATAAAGTGTTAACATGGCAATTGTATGTGTGTGACCAGTATATATATATATATATATGTGTGTGAGAGAGAGAGAGAGAGAGAGAGAGAGAGAGACCTTGTGGGGACAGGGACCTCCGTGAGGCCGGTGAGGAGGATGGCGGGTGAGAGACGGATGAAGGCGATGATTGGTCGATCGAGAAAGTCGACTTCACCGACCAGCACGTTGGATGCCTCGGCACCGGGGGGGATCTTCTTCATGAAGTTCATATCCACCTGAGGGTCAAAGGTCAACAGGCCAAGGGGTCAGAAATGTAAAAAAAAGCTGTGTGAGGGAACGACTGTTTATATCTGCTATAATGTAAATGAGAACAGGAACATTCCACTCAACATGACGATGTGTCATGACATGATAAAGATCTCATGTTGTTATATGTGACATGTAATAACATCCGTAATAATAACATGCTGAGAGTATAATGATGTGTAATAAATGAAGTTATAAAACTAAGAGCTGTAGGAAGATACACAGATGTGAAATGTGAATGCAGATGAAACACTGAAACATGATCATGTTCTCAAAACACAGGGATTTCACAATCTCAGATCAGGTGTGTGCGCACAGAGAGAACTCGATGGTTTAGGAACTGGAGATGAGCATCTGATTCCTCGAGGAACTGCAGGAGTGTTTCCTCATCCTCATTTTCACACTCATTTCAGCATCACGTTTATAAACCAAATCACCGCTTGCAGGGTCACTCACCGCAGTGCATTATGGGTAACACACACACACACACATGTGGTTGAGTCCCTGAGTGTGAGAAAGGTGCCAACACACATTACTGCCAATAAGGTTATAACTGACACCTAGACAACGCTGTCACTCATTTGAGTAGAAAAATAAACTCTGACACCAGTGAGGATCCTGCAGAGAAGAAAAATAGGACGTGCTCTCACACAGATGCATTTCTCTTCCAGCCCATCCACACGAACCGCACAACTGTTCACTTTTCAGTGGAACACGGACAAGGCTAATGCTCAGTAAAGTCCGTAAGCTCCACCCACATCAATCACAAGGCTGAGGTCACTCGATCAATCCTTCATCCCACATTTTATTTTTCCACTTTTGATCATGGTACATTCTGGAAATTCCTAAAAGGTGTTTAAAATAAAGACCTGAATATTCATGGCTGACAGAGACATCATAAAAGCACGCTGGCCAATCACAGGCCGTGTAGAGACTGAAACACATTTTACAAAACACACACATCACAACACCACATGATTTAATGACGGCTCATGATCACACACCATCACAGGCTGATTGAGAGGAGGTGATGAGTGACATCACAGAGGGTTGACTTATAGAGGCGGGACTTACGGTGGGTCGCACAGTTCCACAATGACAGTGGAAACAGATGCGGCGATCTTGTTGTCGTGGCTACCGTGCAGCAAGGGGTGGAGTCAGAGATCAAGTCAGTTCATACATGGATTCATTTCCCTTTATAGCTGAATCAAGATTCACCTCTGAATATGACTCGTGATTCATTTCCCTTTACACTTGAGTCGGGATTCACTTCTAACGTACTGCTTAATCTGAATATACTGTAAATATGTCCATTTTCACACTCAGATCAGACTTTAAATTAGAAAATGAAAAAACACAACCCGATTCTGATCTGTAAAGAAAGATATATTTATTATTAGGTGAGACACAGAGGGAAGGGTCCACACAGAGGGGTGTGTACTCGAGTGAACAAGACGGCTATTGTGTGATAACAGAAACCTAGCTGACCAAAGAATGTTCAGGAGAACCTGAGCTTTTATAAGTGCATGTGTGTGTGTAAGTGGATCCCAGTGTGAGCAGGAAGCAAACAGACCCTACTCAAAGAGGGATTTGTTCAAAAGAGTAACTGTACCTTACTAAAGTCCACTGTGCTGTTCTCTCTGCTCCCTCCGTTCATCCGACTCTCACT
The DNA here is from genome assembly GCA_026413345.1 of Ariopsis seemanni. Lineage (NCBI taxonomy): Eukaryota > Metazoa > Chordata > Actinopteri > Siluriformes > Ariidae > Ariopsis > Ariopsis seemanni. Next base: position 40,110,011 of record JAOANJ010000011.1, on the reverse strand, counting down.
GGGTTTACTGTTCTCCAGATTCCCCGGAGCAGAGTGTGGAGATGCCATAAGACCTGAGAGAGACAGACAGGAGGGTTAGATGAGGTATAATTAAGTGGCCCAGCCTGAGAGACTGTGAGATATAACCCTAACCCCACTCCCCCGGTTATTATCCTCATTATTATTGCTATGACTAGTAATATGACTGTTATTACTACTGATAACTCCGTTATTATGGATATTCCTGATATTATTAGTAGTATTATCGTGACACTCAATAACACCTGTTCATGCTTTTTACTGAAAGACAGAGATATTTTGTGTGTGTGAAGGGAGGGGAAAAAACCCCAAGGCAGTGCTGGGTATATTCCACTCTCAGTGTGTTAATAATCCCTCACCGCTGTATAAACATGCATCAATCAGACTGAGGTTAAAAAAAAAAAAGTCACCCTGAGTAAACCATCAAATAACTAACAAACCTGAGACGGGAAGCCGGGGTGGGTGGGGGTGTATACGGATCAGTCACAGAGCTGTGTGCACGCGAGTGTGTGTTTTACATCTACTGTATCTCATTACAAACTTAGTTTGTTTTATTTATTCATTTAAAATAAAGTCTTAACCCAGCTTTAGCGTCTCACCGATGAACAGGGCAGGAGTGTGTAATAAAGTGCAGTACAAGTTTATCACGCTGTTTAAAACCCTGACGCTAACGCTAGTGTCACTGGTAGATGTGTACCTGTAAAACACACACACACCAGTGATGTACTGAGAATAAACACCACCCATATTACATGAATGCCTTTTGCGTGGTTGGCCGGGGGGTATAGGGCTGCCAGTACACACAGTATTAAAGCATGGTAGATGGAGGTGATAAACTGGCGTGTGTTTTTTAGGACAAGAGAGACAGACAGAATAGTTGCTGAGAGACTGTGTGTACATACAGTGAGGTGAGACAAAAACAAACAGTGATCTGTGAGCACGCCCGCACGCCCTCATCCCCTATGTGAAGTTGGCACCCCATATGAGGAGACCGTGGACGCACGCATTTCGATTCATTTGTGCACCGTTTGCACACAAAAAACACACATTTAACCACAACCCTAAACTCAACGTTTAATGTCTCCAAAAAGGTTTGAGCACAGTTTTTTTTTATTTTACATGCACAGACAAATGAGAATTCTTTGGACTCACTTAGGTGTTAATGTGGTGCTGGTGACATCATGTTTATTGCTTATGTGCATAAAGATTTTTTTCAATCCTGCCGTTGCTGTAGATCTGCTCAAATGCCTTAATAATAAAAAACACCACCACACATTTCAATAGTTTCATTTTTAAACCTTTGCATGTTTGTGCGCTGCTGCGTGTCCCAGTAAGTGTAAGGAGTGTGAGTGTGAGTGTGTGTGTGTGTGTGTTGTGCACCTGCCTGGATAGGAATACATTACCATCCTGATGATGTGCCCTTAAATAACGGTGAAATACTGCACATTAACTTCACACCAGGGTTTTGTTGGTCAATCACACGTTCGCTTTCCGCTTCCATGAGATAGCAACGCACCAACAATGTGCCTGACCACACCTCATTTTAAGACCAGCACACCCACGGTCACTCAGATGGGCACAAGTACATTTACTATTTAAATAACATGGGCTCTGGTCAGGAAAATGACAACTGCGTCAGTCTCAAACTAGCAAAAGACACTTGCGTTGTGCCGCTTCGCACCGAGTGTAAGATAGAACCCTTAGACAGATTCAAAGAGACAGACAGACAGAGAAATCCCATGCTAAACACTAGCTGAACTTTGCCTTCTGAAGGCGGGGCCAGGTGCAGGAAATTGTGGGCAGGGCCAGCCACCGGCCCCTCCCTCTCAAAATGGGCAGGCTCACAAAACTGAGACTCCTCCTCCTCAGGTGGGAACAGCACCACCTGTGGGATGTCATCTCTCTCTCCACTACACACGAGCAGCTCAGGCACCTGGGAGGAGGTGGGGCGGGATGCTGGGGGCGTCGCCTGGGGTGTGGTATTCATTGAAGGGGCAGGGCTTGCCTGTGGTTGCAGAAAGTTGAGCATGAAGGAGCCATGAGAGTCTCGGGATGCCCGGCATGACTGAGGGAGGGAGGAGAGTTTCCTAAGTGACAGACGGGAGGCAGAGAGCCCCTCCCCTTTAGGGTGGAGCAAAAGAGGAAGAATAAAAGATGAACAGAATGAAGGAAGAGCAGGCAGAGTTTAGTCATGCACATGACAGAAAATGCAGTGGAGTCAAAAATTTAATAGTGGTGGAGTTTAGTCACGTGCAGAAAATCTCTCTCACACACACACACACACACACACACACACACACACACACACACTCTCTCTACAGCAACGTACAACACACCCAGAGCAGCCTGGGGATCAGCTGGGGGTTTGGTGCCTTGCTCAGGGGTCAGGGTTCACTCGCTCAAGGGCACTTCAGCCATTCTTGCTGGTCCCAAAGCTGCATCTCCATCCTTCAGGCCATGGCTTCCCCAAAAACCAGCACTGTTTCTGCCCGGTTTCGAACCTTACGCGTGCAAGATGACCGCGATAACCACCACACTACAGAAACGCATGCACACGCACGTGCAGTAAGCAGACGGCTTTACTGAACAGCAACCCCTGATGGACACTCCTTTCCCTATGCAGTAAAATGCCACAGAATGAACACATACACACACCCCACGTTTATGGTTTGTGTTTGCTGCTTGGACAGAAAGTAGATGATACATGTGATAATATTCAAATCTGTATGTTTTGAAAGCGAGGTTCTGAGTGGAGTGTTTTTTTGTTTATTATTTTTAAACAAAGCGGGGTGTGTGTGTGTGTGTCAGTCTCACCATTCCGGTCGAGTAAGTGCGGGTCCGAGTGTTTCTTGCCTATGTCAGCAAAGGAGCGCACGAGTGGGATGCGGTTGCTCAGTTTCTTCTCATTCTGGTGATGGTGTCTCTTCAGCATGGCCTCCCGAACCTTCTCCCTCAGAGACTCGTCCAGCTGCTTTGACGCCACCATGCTGTCGATGACCATGTCTGACAAGAAACACGGGAATCTCAATCACACCAGGCGGCACAAAGGCTAATGAAGCTACATGCTAACCACACTAAACGCTAACCAGCGATCTCGTCGATGGTGTTGGCCCTCATGTCGAGCAGCACGGTGCCGTTCATGATGCAGCTGCGGAGCTCGAACAGGCTGTGGAGCGAGAGAGTGGCTACATACGGCTTACTCCATCGCTCACCGCCGTCCTCCACGTCCTCCTCAAACTTCAGCCACCTGCGCGCGCACACACACGGGGGTGCGATACTGGTTACTGTGTGTCTATTGTTTTTGTGTGTGTGTGTGTGTGTGTGTGTGTGTGTGTGTGTGTGTGTACACACACCTGGCCATCTCCTTCCACTCGTACATCTCTCCATCAAGGAAGTGCAGCTCGTCCAGCTCGGTGAACAGGTCATGGGGAATGTGCTCTTCATCATCATCCTCAGTGCCCAGAATAAACTGAACACGCTGAGAGGGCGTGTCTGAGGAAGAGGACGAGGAAGGCCGAGGTTATTCCCCATGTAGTACAAACCCAGAGGACCTTATATGTAGAGTTGAAAACTGTAACGATGCGCTCTGCTCTGCCTGACTACTGATTACAATTCAGCAGCACTGACTCACAGGGTTCTACAGCTCCTTCTCCTCACCATTTTATCTACACTAGAGGATCATCTTCACTACGTAGTGCACTAAATGAGGCAACAGAAGTAGTGACAGTCTAAAACAATCACACTAGGACATGAGATATACGGTGTGAATGTGCGGGTGAGAGTGCGCGTGCGAGTTACCGTATGTGGGGGATTCTCGTCCATCCTCACGCTCCAAGCCTCGGTCTCTCCGTTTGCGGTGGTGTCTGTGTCCTCGATGTCGATGTCGTCTCCTGCTTTCTCGCCCCAAAGGGACATGGACCCCGACGTACACGGCTCTGTGACCTAATAATAATAATAATAATAATAATAATAATAATAATAATAATAGTGACTTTATTCAAATTGCAATCATAATTGAAAAACTTGAATTTACAATATAATATTAGATAAAAAATATAATACAATTAAAACTGTGACAATTCATTAGAAGACGGCATCCCATTTGCTCAACTGATTAGGTAAAAAGCTTGTCATGAATCTTTTCGTCTTCCAAAGTTCTCTTGTTACGTAATGAGTATTTACTTGCATTTTTACTAGGTAAGAGTCTTCCTATATTATTACCAGTGTTCAATATTAATTAAAAAAAATTAATCGAGAAGGATTTGCATCTGTCGTTCAACTTGGGCAGATTTAATTTATCCAATCGTTCGTTGTAGTTTAGTCCAGGGAAAATAATTTTGGTGGCTCTTCGTTGGACTTGTTCTACACGATCTTGCAGATAAGATGGCAGTGACGAGTGCCATACTGGACAAGCATATTCAACGATGGGGTGAACAAAACTGCAATACACACGACGGAGATCATCCAAGCAAAAGCCACTACGTTTTAGTGTTCTTAAGGCGTAGAGACGCTTGCTTGCTTTCTTGCATACAAATTCGATGCAAGTATTCCATTTGAGGTCTGATGACAGCCACAGGCCTAAGAGCTTTGTTTCCTTCACAGTTTCAAGGTTGTTACCATCTAATTGAAGGGGTTGAAAATGAGGTGTCGACTTAAAAAAGGAAACAGTCAATTCTTTAGTTTTCTTGAAATTAATGCGCATTCTATTATCAATGGACCATTGTTGAATGCTATCTAGTTCCTCTTGAAGTGTGGATGTTCCTGATGGCGAGATGATTTCAAAGACTATACAATCATCAATATATTTATATATAGGGACTCTGCAGGACATGTCAATAATCATCAATAGGAAAAATAAAAGGACCCAATTTTGTTCCTTGAGGTACTCCTCCAGTCACTGGAAGCCAATCAGAACGACAGTTGTCAATAATAACGCGTTGTTTTCGGTTCTTTAAAAAGCTAGAACACCAATTGAGAAGAATTGGAGGGACGTCCAACAGTCGTAGTTTACCAATTAAGACGTTGTGATCAATCCTATCAAACGCTTTAGAAAAGTCTATCAAGCAAGAACGAATGGCAGTACGGGGCTTGTCAACAGCAGCGAGCCAATTATGAAGAAGATCTATCAAGCAATGCGTTGTGGACGAGTTTTTAATTCCCCCAAACTGAAAAGGATCGAGCTTTGGCATGATGATGTTACATAACCACGTGAAGATGAAATGTTCCAGGACCTTACTCAATACTGATGTTAAGGAAATTGGTCTTAAATCGTTGTCAGCGCTTTCAGGATTAGGTACCTTTGGCAGTGGGATGACATTGGCACATTTCCACAACAAAGGAACCAAGCCTTGTGAGATAGATGCATTGAAGATAGAGCAGATAGGACGGCTTATAATTGGAGCAAAATCCTTCAGCAACCAGTTAGGGATGTTATCAGGACCCATGGACTTGTTGACATTGATGCTCAGTAAAGAGTTCTCCACAGCTTCAGGTGTTATAATATATTCGTCCGGTATACAATCAACAGGTGTAGGTGTATAGTCAAGAGAGCTCATGTCACTGGCGACTTTACAGAAGGAGTTGTTAATTGTGTCGGCCAGCTCTTTGCCACGCAGCACATTTCCATCGACGACAAGGCTCGAAAACATTGTGGTTTTAGTTTGGCCAGAAAGACGCTTGATATTATCCCACCACTTTTTAGGTGTCAAATTAGAATCAGTTATACTCTGATAAATGTTGCTGCGGGCAGTCTTGCAAAGTCTGTTAACTTTCTTCCTATAGAATTTAAACATTAAGGTGTTCCCATTGCACCAGGCTCGTTGACATTTAGCAATTGCATCTTTAATTTCACAAGTAAACCATGGTTTATCAGTTGGATAGAGTTTAACTGAACGAACAGGAAGGTGTTCGTCTATGGCGTCAGAAATAGTGGATTGAAACAAGGAAAGTTGTTCCTCAGGAGTGTTCAGATTATACAAAGCATTCCAATTCACAGATTGTAGAGATGAAAATAATGAACGCTTATTGGACTCTTTGCAAATCAGCTTGTCAACTCAAGTCGTTGGGAGACTGGTGGCTTGATATTGTTTGGGTTGAAGAAGAACACTAGAATGGTCAGACCTGCCAACAGGAGGGAGAATTTGCGCTTCCTCGTAGAATGAAGAAAGTGTTGAATAGGCTTGATCCAATATGTTGTTGCCTCTAGTTGGTTTACTGACAAGTTTCTTCAGTTTGAATGATGAAATAAAAGCATCAGGTTTGAAGTGATTAAAATCACCCAGAATTATAACTGCTGAATTAGGATGGGCAGCAAGAGCGGTATCTAGACAGCCAAATAGATAGTTACGGAGTTTTGCGTCGTCATTCTTTGGTGGGTGATAAACAGTGCCAAGTATGATAGAATTAATACCGCGAGGCAGTCTGTTTGGTTTAATTAAAAACCACTGGCATTCAAAATCAAGATTGTTTAAATCGCTGAGATAAATAAAATCCAGATTAGAGGATATATATGTACACAAACCACCTCCTCGTTGATCATCAGGTCTATCTTTGCGAAAAGTAGCGAAGCCAGGAATGTTAATTAGTTCGTCGGTGATGCATGAAAAGAGCCACGACTCAGTGATCACAGCAATGTCGCATAAATTAGAGGTTATTGATCCATGAATATCATCAATTTTGTTGACCTTAGAAAGAGCATTCGAGAAGAATATCTTTGGAAATTAAGTAGTTGTAGTTGAAGTAGGAATGAATATACAGTTTGACGGTCTGTGGCAATTCAGCTTCGGTAAACTATCACATTTAACAGTCCGTGGTAGAGCCAGCGTCAGCTCCAGAGCCAGCGTCAGCTCCAGAGCCAGCGTCAGCTCCAGAGCCAGCTCCAGCACAAGAACCAGTACTAGAGGATGACGGTGCAACCTCTGCCTCAGCTGGCTATGAAGACATTGTTGTCCTGCCACTGGGTCCTGACCAGGACCGAAGTGATGCGCAGACAGAGCTCGAGCCCATGCCTGAGTCCAGTCCAGTGTCCGAGTCAAGTCCAGAGCTCAAGCATGCTTCCAGTCCAAGGTCTGGGTCCAGTCCACAGCTTCCAGTCCAAAGTCAAGTCCAGAGTTCATGCTCATGTCCAGTCCAGAGTCCAAGTCTAGTCCAGAGCTCGAACTCGCATCCAGTCCAGAGTCTGAATCGAGTCCAGTAGGGAGGCCGTCATCTCCAGAACTCGAGCCCACTTCCAGTCGAGACCCTAAGTCATCTCCAGAGCATGCACCCACTCCAAGCCCAGAGTCCAAGTCCTGTACTGAACCTGAGCCCAAACCCTCACTTGAACCAAGTATCCAGTGCCATGTCGGCTCAGAGCTGCACACTGATGGCATGGCAGCCAAAGTCAGGCCCTCATCCCCGGGGCCAGGAAAGATGGCTTTTCACTCTGGGTGGGTGTGTGTGTGTCTGTATGGCCTTGTTGCGCGGACCTGAAGGAATCTCAGGCGCACTCTGGATTTCGCATGTGCCCTGTTAATGAAGCTCACCTGCACATGATCAAGAGGCATCAGGGTGCCTATATGAAAACTGAGAAAATGCATTCAGTGCGAAGTATTACGCCATGTCAGTGCGCATTACTGAGCCTTATTGTCTGTGTTAGATTTCCTGGTTTTCTGATTCCTGTGCCTGTTCCTAGTCTCTGTTGTTCTCTGTGCCTGTGATAGTCTGTTTGTGCTTCGCCTGACCTTTTGCTTGTTTTCTATTCATTAGATTGCATGCCATTTTGGATTGTTTGTCAGTGTGTTTTCACATTTCTTAATAAAGATTACTTCTGCAATTGCATCCATCTCCAATCACATCTCAGACAGTAGGTACAGTTGTGGTCAGAAGGTTACATATAATGACATGCCTTATCTGGGATATGAATGTCATGGCTATATTTGGGCTTTAAGTAATTTCTTTGAATTGTTCTTTTTCTGTGGTAGAATGATTGTACAGCATACATCTTTAAAAAAAACATTAGAATTTGGTGCACAAGTTTTAATTTTCTTAGGGTTTTCTGAAATCAACACAGGGTCAAAATTATACATACAGGGTCAAAAATGTGCATATGCTCACTTAGATTATGAATTCAGAGGTGCTGAAACTTCCAAAATGTCTCTTATCTTGCCAAGGCCGAGGTCTCTTAACTTCCTGTTAGTGATC
>JAOANJ010000011.1:39769890-39784959 GCA_026413345.1 Ariopsis seemanni | reverse complement strand
AGAATGCAAGTCATCAAAGGAATAGAACTCTTCTGAACGCTAACTTCAACAAAATTAACCCTGAAACAAGTAAAGAACAGTATTCTCTCCAGGGATTTCAAATAGCATCCTGGTGAACTTTTGAATTAGCATTTTGCTTCTTGAAATAGCATCAAAACCCACCGTGTTATAATACATTGTCATTAAACAGGAAGTTGATGTGGGACAGGCCTGAAAACACAGTATAGAACCCCAAGCTGAAGTTTGGTACCAAGTGGCTGATGTGGTTGCTTGAGAAAGAGGGTGTTAGACAGGGATATGTACAGACCAACATAAGTAAACCAGCATACCACCATCCCTTTGGAGTGGGGTATAATAAAGCAGTCATTTAGTTTTCTGACAGATTCAGGACAGAAGTTTACATTTCTTTACAGTTTCTCAGTGGGCTGTCTTAAACTTCAGGACACAAAAAGTGTTTATAGCAGTTATAATGCAGGAGACAACAGAAGCCAGCCCATTCCATAGATGAGGCACATCATCAAAGGCAGCTATAAGTCAATATAAAGTATGTGCCATACAGAGTTGTAATTCACAGTAAATTTCTGTGGTATACAAGGAACACTACAGAACGTGCTGTTATAGGAAACTAATCAGCTTTGGGGAAGCAAAAGTAACATTTCAACATTCTAAAAAAAAAAAATTAGTCTTTCAGATGTCAAATGAGAGAAGTGTAATTACTTGTAGCTACTGAAGTCACTTCCACATCCCAAACAGAACACTTCACTTTTAATTGATTAGCTTTATGAATCTGATTCATAAAAGCTGGCATGGCTTCTACACATCACAGACTTGTCTAAAGAAGTGTGCACCAACTCGTCAAAGTTTATACACAAAAAAAAGAAGTCAGCTAAAGAACCAGTGAGGAACCCTTTAAGTGAGAGTGTAGTGATTAACAGTAATGAAGCTCACTGCGCCCTCTGGTGTTTGAGATGAGACAGAACAGGGGAAAGAGTCTCACTAACGTCTCTCTTACCGACACCACACTCCCGCACTGCTTCAGGTCGTAGTGGAAGTCCAGGACGCTCCCGAAAGCACGTGACGCCGGACATGTTCCCAACCGGAAGTGAGCGGCGGAGCCCCGGAAGCTCAGTTGAGTCAGATGAATTCGAACAGAAATCTTACTGTAACCACACCACACCTCCACACCGTGATCATTACTGACCGGAGTGACCCGGGTGTCCGGCTGGCGCCCTTGTGGGATCAAGATGCTGGACAAGACACTCGGGAGCTTTCTTCTCGGAGCTCGAGGACTGAAGAGGTCTTTAGAAACAGCAGGAGCGGAGTGATAGCGGAACACGGGCAGGAGGAGATAAGGAGGAGGATGGATAAAGTCACTGTTCCAGATCTCCGGCCTGGGCTCGTAGTGAAGCCCCTGCTCCGGGGATGCGATGGTGCTGTAGCCCTCATGCTCTCCTCCCCCCAGTCTGACCAACACCCAGCCCAGCACGCCCAGCACACAGCCGGGCAGAGAGAAGCGCAGCCGCGCGCCACCCATCTCAGCGCCACACACGGAGCCGCCCGCCACAAACACTGCGCCTTTTATCACCAACAAACAAACAAACTTTTCACGTCACATAAAGCGGAAGCTGAGACGCTGCTTTAATTAAACCACTAATCCTAGATGCGGCTATGACGTCACTGCCTAATTACATAGCCCCGCCCTACCTTTCATTATCTCCAGTCATGTTCAGGTGGTGGTGCTCTTCTTCTACATTTATATAAACCACACCCCCCTCCTCCTCCTTCCACCTGATCACGTGTTCTGACAGAAAGCTGGCTTTATGGAGATTTACAACCCAATCGCGTCTTACACGGTAGAAACGCCGCGCGTTGGCGACCCCTGCTGGTCACCTCCGTGTAACTACACCATGAAAAACAAAACAAGTCCAACTAAATTACTTCATAAATATATTGTTTATTTAAAGCTAACCTGTAAAATCCTGAAATAAAACAGCGTACAGTATATACGTGGGTGCTCATATATAAGCATCATTTGTTTGCTTGTAAAGCGTGCAGCTTTGCACGGTTACACTCCACACAAAGGGCTAAATCAGTAACAGGACGCTAACACACACAAGTGGTGTTTATAATAAAGTTACAGTAGATCCTGTTCTAATGAGCACACTGATCCGCAGTGCAGTTAATGTATACGGCTTATAGATTAGAATTTATCGGCTGATTTTCATCCGATATTAAATATTTTTAGTGGCAGTAACTGGACTGGCTATGCTAAATTACACCTAGCTGTGAACATGTGTGTGTGCATCCTGGCCTGTGATGGATGGCGTCCCATCTGGGGTGAACTGTTTCATCCCACGCCCAGTATTGGCAGAATAAACTGGATAAACTCCAGCTCCACCGTGTCCGTCATGATGGTCACTGAAGATGAGTGAATGATTCACAGTGAACAGAGCAGGAAACACATTCACTCTGGAAATATCCTGATGATTTAATGTCAGGGAGCCTCTCAGATCATTTTGTGTACATAATCAAAGTCTTCATATATTAAGCTCATTATTTAAATCTACACAGGAACATTCTGGCTTTATTTCTATTTTACTTATTTTTTATTTTCTGGAGTCTCAGTCCTGAATTTTCCCACTTCATGTTGATTTGTTTGTCATTAGATTCATTTTGGGATCAATTATAAGGACTCGTTTTCCAGGTGCTGAGGTTTGGAGAGTGATGGACTTGAAGCAGGACCCAGTGAAGATGTTCTTGTGAAAGACTCAGTCTGGGGCAGAAGTCATGTCTGGATTTTTTTTAAAGTTGTTTTTGAATTATGTTACTTCTCTAACATCACGAGATGTTCTTTCCATCTCTGAAACCATTTTATACAGCTCCACTTTCATATAGGCTACTCTAGGTGGAAAATTACTGACTGCAACCCCTACATCATGTTGCACAAAGTATTGGCACCCCTCTATTCCATCTGTTGATCAGTGTCGCTGCAGGTTTTCATTCCATCCAATCAGAAGCCACACCTGTAGTTTGTATTCCACTTGTTCCCAGCCCTGGAACTCCTGCACTGCACATTCGTGTCTGCTTCAACACAACAGATTCAACAAATTAACAGCCTCAATTGTGTATTAGAACAGAAAAACACTAAAATGTCTAGGGCAGAAGGTTCTCCAAGACCAGCTCCAGGAATCTGTGAATTATCAGGTACAGTTCCTGACTGGTTGGAAACAACAACCTGCAGCCACAAGCGCCCCCTGTGGATAATACCAGACATCCATCATTGGAAAGGGAACAGAACCCACATACCACTGAGCAGAAAGGACTTAACTGCACACTTACACCTTCTTCTTCATCCTCACCTTTTAGATATTCAGTTAGTGTTAATCTTCCTGTACTCATCTTCTGACTCAGGTTGATCATTACTGTTACACCGTCTCTGTGCAGGATTACATGGTTTTTATTTTTATTTTATTTTATTTTCTTCTGCGACCCTGTAGGACAGAATAAACGGCTACAGAGAATGGATGGATTAAACTTCTAATCCATTAGAATATGAAAAAGAGGAATTTCACTCCAAGTTAATGCGTGTCTATGACAAAGTTCTTGAATCTTCTCCAACTGGCTGATGGAGATTTTCTTTTTCTTGGTGCACTGTAAAAAGATGACATCACAGCAAGTAAAGATATCTGGAATATCAGCAAATCCAACTAATATTTCTCTTTATTAGATGTTTTTAAACAAAGATAAGATTATTAAGCCTATTTCTAGACATATTTACTAATTGCAAACTTAAAGTGGTCTTATTTTACTGGCAGATCATCACCACTTTCCTTCTTTATAGAAATAAACATGAATTTAATTTATTTGAATTAATTTTTGCTTGAATTAAGCACAATTATTCAGAAATAGAATAATGTTGAGTAAAAAATATCTAGAAATAGGCTTTACATGTGCTTAAAAACAATTAGCTAAATTTGCCTTTGTTCAAGACATCTTTACTTGTGAAATATAATTTCTGCAGGGATGCTTCTCACCCAAGCAGTGACACCGAAGTGTTTAAAATGCCCACAAAACAACTATAAAACACTGTTAGAGCTGATACACTTGCTCCTGCACCACACACACACACACACACCCTGTCAGTGCTGTACTGAAAATAAAGCACCACCAAAATCATATCAATGGTTTGGTTCATATTATAGAACAGAATGGGGTGCCAATACTTTGCTACAGTTCCTGCAGTAAGTTTTGCTGTGTGAAATGTGATCACTTCTAGCTCAGGAGTGTGTAAGTGTCTTGGACAGGTAGCACACACTGTGAATTAAACACCGTGAGAGTCAGAACGCTTTACACACAGAGGCAGCGCTGCAGTGGAGACGACGAAGACGTCCATCTCTCGAAGTTTCTGAGGTTCCTTCGTTTCCTGTTAAACCTGGAACATCTGACCAACATCAGCATGCTGACATTCTCATAAACGTCATGTTTCACACGAGGCAAATTCGTCAGAATTTTAACACACATCATCGGTGTTATGAAACTGCATTGAAGAATTTAATTTTATTCAGGAGGATTTTGCCGAAGTAGGGAGGAAAAGTCTGTTCCATCTGAATATTTTTCTAAATGTGGTTTCATCTGCCATGTTTCTCAAACTTGTGCTCCTTCATATTTCTTCAGAATCAACTCTACTCAGGCGGGATTAGTTTTCCATGTGTGTGTAATTCCTGAAGTTATTGAGCTCCAAGCACAGGTACAGACTACAGACATGTTTCAGTCACATGGCCTACTCAGATTCAAACGTGGCCACGCCCCTTACAGCAAGCGCCAATAAAGATCAAATTATCAGTGTGTATTAAAATGAGGTGTGTGAAGGACACATGGAGTTTCTAGTTTACATGGTGAAGACCTGCTATAGATGTAGTACTACTACTGCGACATGACTGAACACACACACACACACACACACACACGTCTGGAAACCTAATCCCATTTGAAGAGAGATTAAGAAATTTGATGTAAAATAAATGAAACTCCCTACTTAGGCACCCTAGCTTGGTTCCTAAATAGAATGCAGGGCCAGTGAGCGCAATTTGAACACAAAAATATCAAATATAACTGAGAATATCTAACAGTTGAAAAGCTGACAGTTAAGCCCCGCCCACTGAAAAAAAAAACTTAACCATTTGTAACCTTTGAAAAAACTCGCTATGTGAATTCTTACGAATTTGCAATCGTGTTCTGAAAGCCACAGTGTGTCCAAGACTGAAATGTCCACAATGTCCACTGTAAGCTGCCAGGTTAAATGTAGTGAAGTAACTTCAGACATTTTATTCTTATTTTTATAATTTAAAAATTTGACTGATCCGCAAACAGCACACACTAAATGAGGCGGATTGTACGTAACGGAAACATTGTGGCACTGTGCACTAAACACACACGTCTCAATCCTCACACACATCACATTTCTCATGAATTGTTTTATCACCCGAGACATCTGACAGATGTACAAGCTCCACCTTCAGACTTTAGGCCACTCCCCTTTTCCTGAGTCTCATAATAGAAGAAAGTGTTTTGGTGTCAAGATGGAGCTCAGACTGAACATCTTCACAAAACCAAGCGTGAGATTTACACACGAACCTGGAAGCCACACGCTGGGAAACACTGTGCGCATTTCAGCGGCTTTAATTCTTTAACACTCCATACAGAGCCAGTGTGATGAACACCTCCATGTGAGATTAGAGGCAACTTTCTCTTTAATAGAGAAACCAAAAAACCGATGATGTGATAATACTTCAGACATGATGTTTCTCATGAAGGATGGCGTTGAGAAAATACAAAGTAAAGCAGCCGTGTCGGCCGATTACAAGTTTCAACCGCAACAGAAAGGACAGCAGTCATCGTTACTGACGTGAGAGAGAGTTAAGGTAGTTTTGCAGGTCCTGTTGCCTTCAAGGTCGCAGGTTTGAATCCCAGTTGCGAGAAGCAGCCTTGAGAAGAAAAAAATAATATATATATATATATATATATATATATTCTCATATATATATATATATATATATATATTCACACACACACATTTTCACCCTACCATTGCTTAACCGTTAACTTGGATGAAGCATGAGTGCTATGTACACAAATTACAATGGATGATGATGTCATCAGTTAATTAAATATACGGTAATTGGTCAGTCATACTGAGGCTCGCTTCCAATATGAATCTGATTCTCACAAGGATTTGAATTGTAGTGGATTTTTTTCTACACAATTACATGAGGCTTGAATTTTTTTTTTTTTTTTTTTTTAGCTAGACATGTCGTTTGACCCCTGCTCAAACTCCGCCCCCGTCCCGTCCCACTCTGTCCGGCGGCTGACCGAGAAATCGAGGCACTTGTTTAATACCATGTTTCCGTTACAGAATAGAAATGTCAAGCTTTCACCTGTACCAAGAAAGAAAGTAAACAAAACCCAAAACAAACAAACAAAATAAACCAGCAGAAAACAAGTTCATTTTTTCTTTTTTTCTTTCTTGATAAATAGTAATAAATACATGAGATGCAGTGGTTTTTTTATTTTTTTCTTTCATTTTTTTTTCTGAAGCAGGAGGGTTAAAAAGTTTTTTTTATTCATTTATTTATTTATTTATTTTTATTTATTTAATTTATTTATCTGTTGTTTTTCTTTAGCAGCAATCCGAACATGGTTGAGAGTGGAGATAGCAGCCGAGAGAGAAGTAGTTCACTTTTTCCCTTTTTTTTTTCTCTTTAACTTCATGATGGCTAACAGCACTCACAGAGTGTTGCAGAGGAGGAAGGGGGGAGAGAGAGAGAGAGAGAGAGGAAAGAAAAAGTTTAATGAAAGGGAGAATTTGTGAAAAAGCAGGATAGACAGATTTGACTCCGAAAGCCAGGGAGAGAGAGACAGAAAGAGAGACAGGTGGGGGATGAAGGTGAGACAGGAGTAAGAGTCTGATGAAGAAGGCAGACGAGTTTAAAAAAATAAACAAACAAAAAAACAATCAAAAACAAACAGGGAAGCATTTTGGTTTTTCCGTGTGGCCGAGCGCTTTGTCATGGTTTTGTTGTTTTTGTTGCTGTATCACCTCCTCCTGTGTGTGTGTGTGTGTGTGTGTTTTTGACTACGGTTTCTGTCATTTGCTTCATTTTATTTGTTTCAGAGTTTGAGATCAGAGAAGCCAGTGTGTCAGCCAACGAGATCGGAAACAAAATAAAACAAAACAAAAAAGTAACAAAAGTGTGTGTGTGTGTGTCACCTGTCTTTCAAAATAATAAATAATACATTGAATAAATTAAAAAAAAAACACCACACCCACCTTTAACTTTCACTCCCCAATCCTTCCATCTCTCTCTCTCCATCTCCCTCTCTCTCTGTCTCTCTCTCTCTCTGTAGTGACTCTTAATAAATTAATTTATAAACATTATACACTCACTGCTAGACTTCAAAGAAACAACAACAATCATATAAATCATACGGGATCCTTCCTTCTCTCTCACACACTTCCTGGCATTCCTCTGCACGAATATGAACTATCACCGTAATCTCCACCTAGGTGTGCGTGCGTGTGTGTGTGTGTGTGTGTGTGTCGATACGATAGTCATACGATATATTGCGATATTAGTGTTAAGTCCTCCAGCTATCGTGACCGAACAGCACAGAAACAGTGAAAATGGTGATAAAATGCTTCTCACTTACAACTAAATTTCATATAATAAAAACTGACCGATTTAATCACACTCACAATATTATCACGTATTTAAAGTATTTAATATCATATTTAAAGCTGCAGTTTATGTTACATTTTGTGTTAAAAAGTTTCAAAGTGTTTCTAGAACTGAAATCATCATTATTTCAAAGATAGATAGCTATTTTACATTAACAGCTACCGCCTGGGCAGCAGAGGGCGCCACTTCAAAATGTGTCCCGAATAAGGACCTTTAACACACAGCTGTGTTTCTGCTACATTTAGAAAAAGACAGACTTTATTTTCATCTCCGGCCAAAAACGCTGCCTGTTTTGAAACGTCTACAATAACAATATCATGCGTGCTGAATATTGCGATATATCGTATAACTCATAATCGACACGTGTCGAGATACATGGTACTGTTTCTTCATCTCTCTCTCTCTCTCTCTCTCTCCTGCTGCTTCTCTCTAACATTCATCGCTCCAATCCAACGCTCATCAACGTTCCGTGTCTCGGAAACAAAACAACACAAAAGTTTCAACAAAAAAAATAAATCTCTCGCTGCAAACCTATACTTAAATCATGTAAAATCCAATAATAATATTAATAATAACTGATAATAGTAATAAAAACAAACCTTCTGAAGCTCTCTGAAAACTGAACTGAACCCTCCCTCCCTTCCTTCTCTCACTTCATTCAAAAAAAAAGAACCACAAATAAAATTAACAGTTATTTCCTTCTCCCTCGTCTCCTCTCCATGCAAAACAAAAACAAATTAAAACTTTCACAAGTTTTTTTCTCTGTGTGTGTGTGTGTGTGTGTGTACTACATGTCTGTGTGTTTTTGTTTTTTTTTAAATCATTTACGTTAAAATTTTTTTGTTTTTTCAATTTTTTCGTGTATGGCTTTGCGTAATTTGTTCAAGATTTATCAAGAGTTGGCCGCGCTCTGCCCGCCTCCGCCCCCCCCGCCTCCCATCATGATGGAATCCTCCGACGAATCGGGTCTAACCCCGCCTCTGGGCGGTGCTCCGGTGATTACCCCGCCTCCCTGTGGTGGGGTGTGATTGTTGTTTCCGGGGTAACAGGGTGGGACGTAGCCCATGCTGTCCTGAGTGGGCGGGGCTTGTGCGATCTGCTGCGTCTGAGAGGCCGTTCTAGTCCGAAAGGCGGAGATTCCCAGGTGGAGGTTGGAGGAGCCGTACTGGCTGGAGTCCAGGCTTGACGGAGGAAGAGAAAGGGGCGGAGCCAAGGAAGACTGAGCCAATTGGTGATGGTGGTGATGCTGATGATGGCCGCCGAGACTCAGCTCAATGCTGTCCTGCACTTGTGACGACGGCGGCGGCGACGACATCATCGCCTGACCTTGCGGGCCTTGGCCTTGTGAGCCTTGAACTTGCGACCCTTGACCCTGGGCCGGGCCTTGCTGGCGAAGCTGGCGGCCGTAGATGGGGTGTGGGTGCAGTGTCTCCATCATGGCTGCTCCGCCCAGGAAGTGGCGCTGTTGCGTGGCAGCCGGTTTGTGCAGCAGGAGCTGCGGGTACGATGAGTCGCTGCTGTCACTGCCCGGCCAGATACGCAACTGCTGCTGAGACGGAGCCTACACACACCGAGAGGAGGACCACAGGAAGGAGGACAGAAGTATTATTACCAAATGCAGCATTATTTCAAACTATTGTCAGGAACAATCATCTTGGTTACTGACAGATTTCAAACTCCACCCACACTTGGTTACTGTTGCTAGGTCAAGCTCATAAAAACACACAGGCTGAAGTGATTAAGAGTCTAACAGACAACAGATGAGTGTGGAGTGTGTTGGAGCAGAGAGGGGGTAGGTGATGAAGCGGTGTGTTCAGGTACCTGTGGGCTCTGCATCTCGTAGTCCGTGTGTGTGACGGCGCTGTTGTAGTATCGGTTGCTGTACCGATAGTTTCGGTTGTCATTGGAAGAACCGCTGGATCCACCTGGGGTCAGGAAACACAGCGAAAAGGAGAAAACTTTTAACGTCCAGTCAGTTACTTCAAACCTGATCAGATCACAAAGAGCTGGACTGAACTCTGTGTGTGTGTGTGTGTGTGTACCAGAGCTGGACACGGAGCTGGTGGTGGAGGTGGAGTGGCTGTGGTCCATGGCCGGGCTGGTGGAGGTGGAGCTGCTGGTGTTTGTTCCCTCGTCTGTGGTCTTTTTGAAGAAGTTGTGCTGCAGGGCGTAGAACGGCGTGATGCGTGTTTTGGGGTCGTAGTCCAGCATGCGCAGGATCAGGTCCTTAAACTTCAGGTAATCACACGGGGCATGGCCTTGCTCCCCGGCCCGCCTTCCCCCGGGACCCCCGGTCTCCACCCCCAAAATCTCATGGAGACGCCGCGTTGCAGGAGGTTTATACTCCTGAAGAGACGGAAGAAGAAACGAGAGAGAGAGAGAGAGAGAGAGAGATTAAAATCATACCACACACACACACCATCATCATCATCAAATTATTTTTTATTGTGGCCTCATGAGAACACGCAACCTGAGGTAATCTTATGTAAACACGATGTAGTTGGTAGAAAAAATATCATGAAATTAGGAAGTGACTAAAAAGTTTCCTAAACACACTTTTAGATAAAATATAATCAAAGTGAGTTTATTTACGGTTTAAAGTTTTTACTGTTACAGTTTATTTAAAAGGCGACAAGCTGGTGATGTCCCTCAGTTTGTCTCTGGTGGGCGTGGCCTGTCCGGTCCGGTCCTGTCCTGTCCCGTCCTGCCTGTGAGGATCTGATAGTTTTCTGGCATTTATCTGGAAATGGGGTTTAAAGATTTTCCCTCCTTTTGTCTGATTGTCTTTAAAGATAAGAAGTGGAGGTCAGGAGAGCAGAGATCACACTGGACATCAGACAGACCACGCCGAACGACTGGCTAGTCCAGAGTGGGTTCATGCTTTACTGACTAACAATTAAGGCTTAATGAGTAAAACTGTGATAATTACACAGATACTGAGAGTGATTCAGGTGAGAGTGCATGATGGGTAATGGGGAGGAAATGAACAGAGAATAGGTGACTGAGTGTGTCGCTTGACGTCGTCTCCAGTTCTGGTCTTGTGAACAGTTGGTGAATCTGGGAAGTGTTTTTATTCGGACTGAACTCAGAGGACACCTCATGCACACACTCACTGAGCTGAGCAAAATAAAATGCCCATCATTCACAATTCATGGTAAACTAGTGAGGTGAAACAAACTTTTTTTTCTCAGTTTAACGCATTAAAATAATTTGGTACAGATGAGTAAACGTGGAGGTCTGTTTTGAGTTCCACCAAAAGGGGGCACTGGTGAGCTAAATTGGAAGCTAGCAGTAATCTCTGGTGAGTACGGAGCGTGTCTCACTTTCTGCAGTGTTTCCAGTTCATTCTCAGAAGGTAACCAGTAGCAACCTGCGTTCACTTTAACAAGCAACAAAGCGCGACATTTCAGCTGAGATCCTCTCAACGATCATCTGAAATGATTCCTCGGACAAGTGTGCGTGGACCGACATCTCTTCAGTTCTTTAGTTTCCCGTTACTGTCTGACAAAAAAAATGTTTAGGCGTGGTTTCATCATCTCCTGTCATATACGGTCTCCGTGTAGATGTGTATAAAGCGGGCTGCGCTGTCTCTCTTGCTAGCGTGAACGTAGCTATAGGCTAACACTGGAGACTCAGTTTAGCTCTGGAGGGGAAAGACATGAACGAGATGATTATAGTGATGATGATGATGATGATGATGATAGTGATGAAGGTTTAGGTGGTATTTCAACACAACAATGAGACACGTCATGTGAAAGATGGGGTGGGGCTTAATGAGTTTAATGATTAATTACTGATGTTTGACGGTGTGTGTGTGAGATGTAAAAAGGGGCAGGGCTTAACAGGTTTATTTGAAAGAGTGTTGTAATGTCCGATGGTGCATTTGATGCAAAAGGGGTGGGGTTTAACGAGTTTAACGGATTTAATGACTAATTAGAAGAAGACAGTTACTAATGATTGTGTGTGTGTGGGCATGTGTGTGATGCAAAAGAAGTGGGGCTTAATGGATTTAATGGATTTAATGTTAATAAGAAAGTGTTGTGATGTTTGCCGGTGGTGTGTGATGTAAAAGGTGCGGAGTGTAATGGATTTAATGGGTTTAATGGTTAATTAGAAGCAGAGTGCTACTCACGGAGGCTGAAGGATAAAGTACCTTCTTTATGTCCTTGTTCTTCTTGACGGTCCACAGGCCGTCTGAGAGCTTATCAAAGTATTTGCGTGCTTTAGGTGCCTGATCCAGCATGTGGTTCGGAGGAACGCCCAGCACTTCCACAATCTTATTCATCTGATCCACCTAGAAGTCAGAATAAAAATTACTTTTCATTATAATTAATCAAACTACAGGAAGCAGAAGAAAAGCTACAGGAAGAATGAGGAGTAATAAATGATACAACACTGTAAAATGCCAGATTCATGGTGTTGTGTGTATTCTCACTCATGGTGCTTTATGAGGCTGTGATCTGCATTGCTCTGTTGCGTGTGTGTGTGTATGTGTACCTCATTAGAGCCGCTGAACAGTGGCTCCCCCGTGTGCATCTCCACCAGGATACAGCCGAGACTCCACATGTCAATGGCCAGATCATACGGCATTCCTAATAACACCTCCGGAGAACGGTAGAACCGACTCTGTATGTACTGATAGATCTGTCTCACACACACACAAACACACACACACACACACACACACGAGACATGTTATGACCCATCTTTGTTTTGTTCAGTCATTGATTAAGAAGAAAGAAAGAGGATGAAAGAGAGGAACAGCTACAACAACACTGATGAAGAAGGAAAACAAACTGGGGAAGAGAATATAAGAAGATCAGGATGACAAAAAAGATAGAGAAAATTTAAATAAATAGGTTGGAGGAAGAAAAAAGAGAGAGCATGAGAAAGAAAAGAAAAAACATCAAAATATAAAGTAGAAAAATAAAAAGAATAAATATTATCTTTCATCCAGTAGCAGAGTTTGCTAATGTGCTAATTCAGATTATTTCAGTCATAAAAGGGGAGAATTTTTACACTTCTTAAAAACTGATAGAGCCCCAGGTTTTAAACAGACGAAAAAGGAAATAAATCTGCTTCAGAAATCTGCAGTAACACGTTTCGTCCACTTGGGGGCAGCACAATTTGAGTGTGAGTGTATGTTAAAGAGGAAATCTTTACGACATGAAAGCAGCAGTGAGACTTAATCCAGCAGGGGGCAGTAGAAAATGTGTGTGTGTGTGTGTGTGTGTGTGGATAAATCAGGAGCTTGATGGGAAATCAATACTGGAGTTAAATATCACATTAGGGAAAGAGAATGTTTTTGTTCTAGATAACTCTCTGTGTGTGTGTGTGTGTGTGTGTGTGTGTGTCTGTCTCACCCTCTGCCCGAGCTGACAGGAGCTGCCAAAGTCGACGATCTTGATGGCGCTGCGTTTGGGGTTACACAGCAGGATGTTCTCGGGCTTCAGGTCGCAGTGGATGATGCTGAGCTCGGGCGTGGCCAGGAAGAGCAGCGCTGTGCACAGCTGCTGAGCGAACTTCCGTGTCAGGTTGAGTGACACGCCGCGGAAATTAGTGTTACGCAGCAGATCGTACAGGTTATAGGAGAGCAGCTCAAACACCAAACACAGGTGATTACGGAACATGAAGTGCCGCTTCAGGTGGACTGGAGGGGAGAAACAGACAGACAGAGAGGGACGGGGGGAGAGAGAGACAGACAGATAAACAGACGGAGGGGGAGTGGGAGAGAGAGAGAGAGAGAGAGACAGACAGACAGAGAGAGACAGACAGAGAGAGAGCGAGAGATCCTCTTCATGAAGTCAACATTAACATCCTGCTGTTCTGTCAGGCTTCTGACCCATCGAACACTCATCTCCATTTAATATCAACAAGGCTGATGGACATGAACAAGACGACACAAGAGAAACGAAGAATAAACAACAGCAAAAGGATAAGAATAATAACAGAAAAAAAATTGTGTTCAGTGTATTGCACATGAATATCAGAAACTTTTTTTTTCCTCTCCACACACTTAGTACATAGTACAACTCAAATAATAGCTTCATCTGCCGGACCATGCAACAGTTGACTACTCTATTTGAAGCGTTCACAGGCTTTGGAGCAGAGATTACGTACATTACACTCTGTACAAAGGGCAAGATGGCTACAGGCACTGGCCTCTATGTCTGCTGTTGCATAGTGGCAGGTCACTAAACACACATAGCAGCTAGAAAAAGAGAATGAATGTGTGTGAGTAAAAAAAACAACAACAACAACAACAACAACACACATACACACAAAATAAAGAGATTTAAAGATGGTATGTGCACTCGCTCATGCAAACACATGCACACGGGCACAGAGCGACCAGTCAACACTTCGGATCGACACAACCCACATACAGCAGGCCTTCATAACACTATCAAGAAATATACTGTATAGTAGCATGATTATAAATAAAATTGCTCCCAAAATGTTTACCTGAATACATACAAAGGAAAGACTACACAGCACAACACATTGCCATTTATGCAGGATAATATTCCTCCTTTTTGAAAATCATTCTCACTCTTTTCTCGTCATTTTTATCAGACCTCTGATTGCTAACCTTACTACAAATCATTGGTAGAATCAAATTTGGTTCAACGTAGTGCAATCCTGCCCCCTCCTCTCCAAAAGCAGACACTCTGAGCAGTTTGAGAAGTCGCTTTAAGTTAACAGAGTGAGGTTGGAGAGGCAAGGGATGGGAAAAAATAAAGAGCTGAAGTGAAAGAAGGCAAGAGGAAGCGATTGGAAGTGGAAAAGAGCAAAAGCAGTAGTAGCTTCAGACGCACAGCCTGACCTCTTGCCTCGACCCCAATATCAGCAATTCTGTCTACATTTAACACCACTTGTTTGTGTGTGTGTGTGTGTGTGTGTGTGTGTGTGAGAGAGAGAGAGAGAGAGAGAGAGAGATTGTTGTATGTGTGACTGAACAGGTGTTGAGAAGCTGACATTTAAGATAACGCCTCTTCTCCAAAATAGGAGAAGCCCTTGAACTCCTCCTGGTTGATCTGCTTTATAATGGCATCGTCCACAGGAGTAAGGACGGGGTCCTCGCGTGTAAAATCCTGATCAAAGTTGTTCACGTCCCTCTTGGTTTTCTGGAGAGAGAGAGAGAGAGAGAGAGAGAGTTGAATCTACATTTACATGACTGGTTATGAATATGTTATGTGGAATGAACAGATAATGTGTAATAAACAAATACAGACAGGGACAGAAGGCACACTATTCCATCCATCCATTATCTGTAGCTGCTTTATCCTGTTCTACAGGGTCGCAGGCAAGCTGGAGCCTATCCCAGCTGACT
>JAOANJ010000011.1:39752973-39769790 GCA_026413345.1 Ariopsis seemanni | reverse complement strand
AGAGAGAGTTAATCTGTCTGGTTTTTAATGGGGGTTCTGTGATGTTTTGTTTCCCCACCGGAGGCTGATTGTGAATGTTGCTGTGGGTGATGGAGGTTTACGGCCCCCAGTTTAGCAGTGCAGTAAATCTGCATTTCTGACATTAATCACATGCTGATTTAGTGTATGTACACGAGAATCGTGTGTGTGTGTGTGTGTGTGTATACACACCTATATAGTACTTCATCTCAGTGTCGTGTTTGTTCATGAGCTCCAGGAGCCGGAGTTCGATCTGCGCCTGGTTCAGGAAGGCTTTCTTATTCTTGATGATCTTGATGGCCACCCACTCCTGCTCGTGGTGATCGTACGCCTTCACCACCTGTGTGTCACGGGTGAAAGGGTCAAAAGGTCAAAGGTCATGGGATGATGATGTCAGATGCAGAAGTGACAGCTGGACAGTGTACTGACAGAAGCACCCTGAGGAGTATAAAGCTCCAAGAGGAGAACTCAATGATGATGAAGATCAGAGGTCATTAGTGAGTTTATTCTTATACTTCAGTGTAATACTAAACCTGTCTGTCTCTCAGTCTGTCTGACTGTCTACCTGTCTCTCTATCTCAGTCTGTGTGCATCTGTCCCTGTCTGTCTCTTTGCCAATATGTCTGTCCTTCTCTCTGTCCATGTCTCTGTCTGTCTGCCTTCTTGAATATATGTCTATCTGTCTGTCTGTCTGTCTCTCTGTCTAAAAATCCAGCCCTGAAACGTAAGTATGCGTTACCATGACGCCTCAGTCTGTGGAGTTTTTGGACGGTGCCACTGTGTCTTTACCCCCACCCATCCCAGCATACACCTGGAGAGCCTCACCTGTCCGAAGGAGCCCTTGCCGATGAGTGAGTCGATTTCGTAGCGGTCGAGCCACTTCTCCCCGTTCTTCACGATGTAGTCATAGTTGTCATCGTCGTAGCCATCGTTGTAAACTTTCCGCTCTTTCTTGGTGCTTGAGTCCTCGGGCGGAACCTGCTGCGCACGTCGCTTCTTCTTAGTGTAGTACACCTGCAGGGGGCGGGGAAACAGAGAGGGTGGGGTTACAGAAAGGAAAACAATGCAGCTCATATTTAGTAAAACAATCATTTTGTGAATTACAACATGTACACAATTACAGGGTCAAAGGAAACGTGCACTGCAGCGCGTGTGTGTGTGAGTTACCTCATTGATGTGCTTGTAAGTCTTGATGAGATCGACAGAGAGTTTTCTGAGCGGTGCACTCGCGGGGTCTCTGAAACTCGGGGGGATCCTCCTCTGCAGAATGGTCATATCGGACAGCACCTGCACAGGGGTCAAAGGTCATGTCAGGTAAGCAGGGGGTGTGGTTTTATACCCAACACAAGGGACCAACTTCATTGCTGTGACCATCCTTCAATCCAATATGGTGGTTTACAGTGATGATGAAGTTTAGTTACTGAAATGTTTTATTGATTGGTTCGACCTGGTGACCAATAACAACAAAGCTCTGTCAGGAGACTATGCTATGTTTGAACTAATGTTAGATAAGGCACATTTAAGCATTTCAACACATTAAAACTTTAATATTCATTTACATTAGAAGTGTAAATAAACACTGATACAGATTAGCAGTTAGCTTTGTGTAGCTACTGCTGACAGTCACTATCCTGAACATGAAGCATGAAAACTTCACCTCGCGGGGTTCATGCTAACAGTGGGGTTCGCCACCTGTCCTGAACATCTTCGTTTCCTTTCATTAAAAATCACCAACAGGAAATGGCACCAAACCCAACACAGAAACAACGGGGATGATCACGTTCAGTTTTAATGCACAGGCACTCAAGTGACCAGCTGGGTTCCTGAATCCCATCAAGTCGTACATTAAAAACAACACTATAAATAAAACAAACAAACAATCTGATTGGCTGGTGAATGTGATGCCTGAGATGATGCTCAGACTCAGAAAGATCACATAACAGATTCTGATTGGCTCTCTGACTGTTACATAATCATTACATCATCATCAAGGAACTTGTTCGAAATATAGACAGAGTTAGAGAGAGAGAGAGAGAGAGACAGAGAGAGAGAGAGTGTGTGTGTGTGTGTATACCTGCTGCTGTTCTGCCATGGACTGGATGTTGCTTAATCCAGGATGAGTGTGCTGGCTCGACATGTTTCGCTCAGCGGGGGAGAAACACAGGGACGAGGAGGGGGGCATACATCCTGAACCTGAGAGAGAGAAAGAGAGAGAGAGTCAATACATTGTGATCTTCAGCACAAACAATATTATTGTCATGAACATTTCAAAATGTTAGCTGTTATGAAAGGGGCGGGGCTTCGTTTACACAGATGCAATGCAAATTTAGCATCATCCATTTCACCAACAAACAAAAACCAAGAGTCTGAGGTTTTCTAACCAACGTCTGCAATAATATTGAGAAGAGTGAGAGAATATTATTCACTTCTCATATTATAAAAATTGAAGGTGTAACAATACACATATTTAATAATTTCATGATATTTTAAAAAACATACTGAACGACACACACTTTGTTTTCATTTGTCTCTGTTTATGTGTATTGAATATCAGTAAAAGTTTAACTGGTGGAGACAATCGCGCAGATTTATTCATCACATTCAGCCATGTCATGGTGTGTGTGCGCATGTGTGAGAATGCGTGAATGAAAGCACATGACCAGTCTGACATATGCATCACACACACACACACACACACAGAGTTAACTTTTTAAAGCAACTCGACAGTCAGGTGACTCGAGGCCCACATAACCCCCTTGTGTAGGAGAAGCAACACAAAGACGACACAAAACAGCAGTGACAACAGCAGAGATTATAAATAAAAATCAACTGTAGGGATGAAAAGAGAGAGAGAGAGAGAGAGAGAGAGACTGTGGATTATGTATGATAAAATGTGTAAAAGGAAATCAAACAGCTCTGCTTAGGCTGCTACCCCTGCAACCCGGATCCAGATAAGCGGCAGAAGATGGACGGATGGAAATCAAACATGCAAATTAAATTTGTTATTCTGTAACAGGAAGGGAAGAAGAAGAAGAAGTGTAGGAGAAGAGGAGGAGGAATGTCCTTTCGTACGCGTCTGTGTTGAAATTATTTCATTATTAGTTTCTGCGCCTCGTCCTGTTACACAACTGCTTTCACACAGCAACAGTGATGCTGCAGTGACGAACACAAACACTTCTACACTCCTAAATGCTTCTTTTATGTGACTGTCTTTCATTTTTATCATCAGGTTTTATTACACACACACACCTAATTTTAGCCTGATATGACGAGCACTTTAAAAAAAAAAAAAGTCATGCCGGCCCTTTAAATGCCGAGAACTTCCTGAATGTGACGCCCAACTTGCCATACTATGATTGGCCGAGCGCCCCCCTCCTTCTGGATCCTCATTGGCTGCCGGTATCCAAGGGCTGGCCGGCGAGGTCTCTATAAATAAACCTGAGGAGCTTGTGCTGTATCAGCAAGACTTCCCATAATGCCCTTCTCTCTCTCTCTCTCTTTCTCTCTCCCTCCTTTTCTCTCTCCTACACTGTGTGTTACATGAATAATACATACAGTAAAATCACACACACACACAATATCACAGCTGATCAAATACAGCTGCCAGCTGTCAATCAAGGGTGTTGCCATGGCAACAGCTCCAGCCCCACTCCTTGTTTCTAAGGCCCAGGAGGAGATGGGGCAAAAAGTGTGTGTGTGTAAGAGAACAGCTGTACTGCCCTTCCACCCCTCATTTCACATGCCCTGTTAGGGTAACCGAAGCTGAGAGCCAAAGTTAGACACGAGGTCTGAGAATGCAGGTAGTGTGTTTGTGCATGTGAGATCAAGAACATAGAACACACACTCATTCTCCCATCACACACACATCAGCACGTGGTTTTGTAAACATGAACCCTGGTCAGTGTTGATGGTAAACTCAGGCTGGGTGATATATCTGAAAAATGTATCACGATAAAATGTTTCATTTCAGTCGATATCGATAATTACTGATCATTTTAATGACATATTAAAATAGTTTTTTTCTCTCGTCAGTTTCCTGATCGTCTGCAGCGTTTCACACACCGAGACGTCACTCGGATGAGTCGCCCTGCAACATTAACGGCCTCCTGACGTTTATCTGGTTTCAGTAAATCAGTGTGAAGAAGGAGAATGTTGTGAGCAAGAGATCAATAATAACGAACATGGCGTGGTGTATCACTAACAGGAAGTGTGTTGCGCTGGAACGATCGGACAACCAGCACGAACGCAGATCTTTTACAGTGTAGACGATCTGAATCAGTATGGAGGTTACATGGTACTGTCAGTGTTACCATGACGACATGTAAGTCCAGTCGTTCGTTTAGCTCTGGAACACTGTTTTATTAGACGCAACTTGCGTGTGTTATCCATCAGCGACGCGCGGGAGTTACCGAGTGGCGCAAGCCGAGTGATTTCCAGAGCGATCTGAACGTTCTATCAGACTATTTTCTGATCGTTATTGAAGCGTTTATCGGTGGTACACATCACTCCCGTTTTATCACCCAGACCTACAGTAAAGCACTGTGCGTGTGTGTGGTGCTCTTACAGGAAAATAATCCACAACAGGGTGCGAGTTCTGTTACCATGACAACATTGATGATTTTCCACTAACAGCACATCTCCGAGTGTTTCATTCCTTTTACACCACAGCAACAATTACAATTCTTTATTTGTTAAATAATCTTCTTACTGTACTTTTTAGAGGTTTATAGTTACATTTAATATCGTTACGAACAAAGTTATAGCAGCTATAAAAGTCGTTCACTTGTCACCTTCTCTTTTTTTCTCAAGTAAATAAAACAAAACAAACAAACAAAAACGCAGCTTATCATGTTACGTAGTGTAAACTCCTCCATCCTGAGGATGTTCGTAAACTTACAGCTTCACCTCTGACTGTTACAGAGCGCTGACACTGGAGACTCCTTCCAGAAACTGTGAATGAGCTGTTACTATAGAAACGGTAGTGCATTAACATAAACCTGAACTACTGTCAGAGCTGCTGCTACAGAACATTAATCAGCACCTTCTGACCAATCAGAGTCCAGAACTCAGCACACACTGCCACACTCACCTTACTCTTCTAGTGTGTGTGAGGAGGAGCAAACCTTTTTTCAAAGTGATAACACTGTAAACAGTTAGCTAGGCGTACTGGATAAAATGCTGCATGCTAACTGCATTTTAATCCCTGCTTCATTAGTAGCAATGTTATTAGCATTACATGTTAGCATCTGTGGGAAGAGGTCTTCAGGTGTACTCACAGTAGGCACGATTACCCTGAACCACGCCCAAGAGTGACACCCCCCCCCATTGTTCCGTGCCTGAGTGTGCTCATGTCGTCACAATGCGACTTCCTGAGTTGAAGAAAATCTCTCACGTGGTAGAACAGATGGGGGGTTTTTTTTGTGACTCTTTTTAAATGTATAAATTAATATGTTTAAATTTATATCCAGAATGTATATACTTCTGTGAAGCTGCTTTGTGAAAATGAACTTGACTTGGATGATGTGGAGTCGTTATGGGCGTGGTCACTCACAGCCCTCTCACATGCCGCTCAGGCTTATCAGTTACGCAGGTCATGGGTTCTCAGTAAATCCTGCTGCATGTACGAGGAGATTTTTACAGAGCAGGAGACGCTGAAGGAAGAATTTGCGGCTTTACTTGCCGACTACAAATCACCATCATCACTGAGGAGAGACTCAGAGCTGTTAATAACAAATAAAGTGCAAATGTTCCGTTTCTGATGACAAATTCTGACATCATAGCATTCAAGTTCCACGTTTGGGCGTGGTCAGGGATCAGCGTGGTACACAGCAATCACACCAGTCAAACTCAACAGACTTTGGGGGTCAAAGGCACTTGGGTGTGGTGCAGATGACTGACAGTACAGTGCAGCTCTCTCTCTCTCTCTCTCTCTCTCTCCTACACTCTGTGTGTTACATGAATAATACATCCAGTAAAATCACACACACAGCATCACAGCTGATCAAATACAGCTGCCTGCTGTCAATCAAGAGTGTTGCCATGGCAACAGTGCCACGCCCTTAATTTCAGACACACAATTCTAATGTATAGATGAATTAAGAGCTCTAAAATGTTTAATGTTTGGATGTTAAACATTGGCTCTGCTCTCTCACTGCGCTTAAATCAGACACGGCACTGATCCGATCAGGATCAGAACCAGGATCGGGTCCATATCAAGAAAAAAATGGAAAAGACTGGAATTGGATTTGGAATGTTCAACACTGGACATACAGTAAAGAGAGCTGAGTGAGTTTAGAGATGTGACGCTGCGACTTCTTTTCTGAAACCAAAACCATCTGATATTTATTTCTTTACAAACTACTCAACTTTTTAACTGAAGTACTCCACTACAAAAAAAATCTAAAAACATGACTTACACAAAAATCGCAGCCAATATAATAAATATAATGAACATAATAAAGTATAAATAAACAAAAATCAACCCTAAAGACAAAAATATAAATCAAGTCTCTTTTGCACATTTCCATTTACAAAAGAAAAATATTTTCCAGATCTTTTTTTGTTACAGGACCAGATTTGTTCTGTCTACTGCTGGTTTCAGTCTGATCCCTCGGTTCCAGTGTTGGGTATCGGACTGGTGCCGTCTCGGATTTATTATATTTTACTTTATTATATTCTCAGTGTTGTGTTTTGTGTCTGAATAAACAGATCTGTGTTTTAGCTGTGTATTTTTTACTTAATTTATTAAATTAACTGCTTGCAATTTTTAAAGCTCAGTAGTTCGTAAAGAAAAAAATACGCTCCGGGTCTCAGTATGGAGTATCGCTATCAGCCCCCACTCCAGCGTTCAGTATCAGTATCAGAGGAGACCTCGTATCGTTCCATCTCTCTATTTTAAACTCATCTTTTACTGAAATCGGAATAAACAGAAACGGTGCCTCACATTTGTTCTCACGTTGTTCCGAGACTGAATAAAGACGCAAGAACGGTTCTATGTGGAACTCAGGTCTGTAATCTAATGTTCTAACTTTACCTCAGAGTGCGGCTGAGTCAGACTCACTCTATTAATACAGCGGTCAAACGGTGACGCCGGTAAATCGAGACCTCAGTCAGAGCATTAACATTAAAAATAAAATAAACCCCATCACCCTGTCTCTCACACACACACACACACACGATACCCTGACCGGTGGTTCACAATCCAGAAACCAAAAATAACCAAAAATTTACAACCAACTATGTAGCAACGACGAAAAAAATTTAAGCATAAAATTTATAAAAATCCAAAACCAAAAAACTCAAAAGTTTTAAAAATGAATAAATAACCAATAAAGGAAGAAAAACAGAAAACAAAAAGGTTAAAAGAAGCAATCCATAAATAAATAACCAAACTAAAAAAAAAAAATTTTACATTAATGAATAAAATAAAGGTGTTTACAAATAACTATGAAACAAATAAATCAACACAAAAAGATTTTCAAAACTAAGAAACAATCTATAAATTAAAATAAACCAAAATGTCAACAAAAACTAAGAAATAATAAAAAATAACAAACTCTAAGGAACAATCCACATTCAAAAATATGAGCACCAAGTAACAAACAACGAATAAAATACCAAAAGAAAACAAACAAACAAACAAAAAACGAAATCAACAACCAAAGTGGAGACGAGTTTGTGGTTAAAATCCAATCAGATTCCAATCCATATATCAGATTTAGGGGCGGGTCAAAGTGATGATGCAATATCAATCCTGCAATAAACGATAATAAACTTTCATCTTCTAAACTTCAAACAAAAGCGTTAGAGGATTTTTATTTACAGATTCTTTTATACTGAGATGTGAATGGTGTTCCTTAGAAACGTCTTCAAATATTGTGATTATTTTGGTTGTACCGTCAAGTCTGCGTTTCAAACACAACACAACTCTAAATACTGTCCAATTTACACACACACACACACACACACACACACACACACACACACAGTGCTCACGCTGTGTAATAACGAGGCTCACTGCAACATGATGCAACATTCAGAAAAAGGGACCAGATTGATTTTTTTTCCACATTCAGTGATGATTAAAAAAAAAAGGAAGAAAAAAAACCCTTTTCCACTATATAGGCCATCATCAGTCCGCTGTGGGCGTGTCCCAAACCACACACCCTGCCCACTAAATAGGACAAGCACCTTCTTCATCTATTACAGTGCATTATGGGTACTCTGTATGTGGACAGTACTGCAGTGCATTGTGGGATTGTGGAATTGTGTGTATATATATATATATGTGTGTGTGTGTGTGTGTGTGTGTGTGCACGTCTTTGAGTGAGTACATGTTCAATGTGGTTTGGGACACAACTGGTACACAGTGAGTGTGAAAGAGGGATAGAAAAAGAAAGGAAAAAGTAGTTTTGTGTGTGTGTGTGTGTTGCCCAGCAGGGACTGTCGCACATCCAGTGCTCAATAACATGTTTTCATTCTCATGTGGAAGACGAGTAAAACTGACCAATCATGGATTGGTCATATGGATGGAGAGATAAACAGAAAGAAAAACAGAAAATGACATAATTTCCTGGAAATTGTCAAAGGTCAAACAGCTTTGGATTGACAAAAACAGCAGCAGAGTTTACTGTGTAGCGTCTGTGCTGATAATCAGTTACATGGTACATTGTGATACTTAACACTCTGATACTGGAGATCATGTACACTTGAAAGTGGCCTAGTTAGGCTGCCTAAGTAGAGTGTGTATCTGATCGGAAATAAAGCCCTATTGGAAGGCAGCACTAAGAGAGCTGCCCTTTAACAGGCCCTGAACTGATGTCCCATCTTTATCCAGGTTTGTAAAGGGGACTGACTCTGTGTCTCACTAGAAATGCTGCCTATGTAGGCTGCCTACTTCTGAGTGGAACAGGAAACGCTGAAGTGGGAACGATAATGGAATTACCCCTGTTAAATATCACGATATAATCACAGAACCAATAATCAGCACACGCCTGAGTGAGTGTTCAGATATCACATCAGTGTTTCACCTTTGGAGTGAAAAGGGAGCAAAGGTCATTTGGACAGTCACCCATGTGCATGTGCACACGCCCCCCCCACACGCACACGCGCACACACACACACACAGTCCAAACTCCACCGAGCAGTACTGATCTGCTGACACCCACCACCTCCACCTGCAGATACAAACTAAATCAAAATCAGGATTTGGAAAGATCTGAGCATCCTGTATCCTTCAGAGGAAGAAAAAGTGTCAAGGGGAAGCGTGCTAGGGAACAGGAGTGTCATTTCTACCAATTTGAACAGCAGCCCGTGAAAACAACACAAATTCACTCTGAGATAGAAGTGTAACATGAGACCTAACAAGCTGAAGCTGCTGGGTTCATGGAGTCTGACGATCAGAGCCATGTCTATGTTTAAGACCGTTACTCATACAGCTAAACCCTACACACACACACACACACACACACACACACACACACACACACACGGGGCAGGCGAGACGACAGAAATAGACAACAGCAGAGAAGTCGGTTGGATACACGGATATAAATAACCACACAATAAGTGAAGGGGCGATAAGCACAAGTGGAGCTGGGTTGCCAGGGTTTCTAAAATTCTCCAAATTTATGGAAAGCTTTTGGAATCACAGAATGTACAGACAGTCAGTTTTTTCTTAAAAAAAAGACAAAAACAGAGAGGAGTCAAGAAAGAAGGAACATGCAAAATAACACAAAACGATTTCTTGCGTTCACTCTGGCGGCAAAACTAAAGTTTAAAAAAATCTGTTTTATCACTCAGAACTTTTCATGTTAATCGGCTTCTTTAAGTTTTAATGTCCTTGGAACAAGCAGAGCTCGTCCACTGTGTCTCATGGTTTAAAGGAACAAATGTGAAATTTGTGAAATATGAACTGAAATGATTGTGTGGGCGGTGCTCTGAGGACTTCTGAACATTCCTGATAAACTTATTAACACCAATTTACGTGCTGTACACCAGTGTGTGTAAAAAAGCCGACAAATCTGTAATGATAACTAACGCTCACTGTCACGGGCTCGTCAGGACAGCACAATAGAACAGAACCGAGGACCTGAATATCACCATAGGAGGATGAGAATGTTTCTGTCACCCTCAGTTATACAAGTGTACAAAAATATATCACTTTAATATACATTTTATTGTTTAGCGCTTTTAGTATAAATTACTAAAAATCTCTCACTTTTCCGTCTCTTCATTATTTCTGTTTTCATTTTTTCATATTCTTTGTTTCCTCGTTGAAAAGAAATCACAAAAAAATCACATCTTTTCACTTTCCTGCTTCAAAGACGCAATATAACCCAAAATAACCAATGAAATTACTGTGTGGGCAGGGCTTAGAGGGCATGCCCATAATGACTAATTTCACATCCAGAATTCCAAATAAACTAAAGCATCGCCACATAACCTCCATAGACCACACAAACACTTATCAGTGTAGTGGGCGTGTCCCAAACCACACCCTCTGTTCACTCTATAGGTAGGACACAAACACTTATCAGTGTAGTGGGCGTGTCCCAAACCACACCCTCTGTTCACTCTATAAGTAGGACACAAACACTTATCAGTGTAGTGGGCGTGTCCCAAACCACACCCTCTGTTCACTCTATAGGTAGGACACAAACAGTAGTGGGCGTGTCCCAAACCACACCCCCTCCGTTCACTATATAAGCCACCAAAATGTGTTACATCACTACTGCAGTGCATTGTGGGAACTGAACAGTCAGCTGGATTGTCTGAACTGCACCTCAGAACACTCCCTCTCTCCAAAACAGGAACATTATTACCACTTCCTGTTTCCTGACCCCTCACCTCAGCGAATACAATAAGCTCCTCCCACAGCTCAGAGACAACACGAACTTTCCCGACTCCGTTCACATGAAGCACAAACCATCCGATGTCATCGTTACATCATCAACAGAACCCATGGCTCATTAAGGACCAGTCAAGTCAGAATCACACGCACTATCTCGTACACTAATTACAGGAAGTAGTGAAGAAGTGGCCTGTAGAAGAGCTGAGCAATAGGACAGTGCAATATTGATCAGGTGATAAATGACATCTTCGTACACTTTTCTGAGATATTCTGATAACCTTTTAAAAAAATTTATTTCAAAATGAGATTCTACAGATTATTATTTTCAATGCAACTTTTCTTACAAAACTAATAAGACATCAGTACAAACATAAAAATATGAAAACTATAAATCAATCTATTTTTGTAGACATTATATCAATGATTTTATGATGTAAGTCATTGTTTTGGTTTAAACTGGGACACTCCTGTCGGGTCAGCGGTTTGTGAGTAAAGATACATATTGTGATAAATATCTAACTGTGATCAAATTTACACAATACGTTATACGAATATTGTGAAATTAAAATTAGATTACATCGTGGCTGATCTCCACTACAAAACAATAATAAAGGAAACAAACAGATTCCATTATAATACTTTATAAAGTCATTTGAATAATCACATCAAATATTTAGACATCAGCGCTGCTGAAAAAAGCCTCAACAGCATATCACCTCAAAGCGCGAGGTTTATTTGCATCATCACGACTCAGTAAACCTCAACAAGGCTCAACCAGCGACACGTTTTTAACTCCGATAAAATCAAACATTAAAACTTTCAAAGACATTAGAAGCCATTTACAATTCTTAAACACAAAGTGACAGAAAAATCCGAAAGTATTTACGTATGTTTATTTACGCCAGGGGTGCGGTTTAGTCTTCACAAATTTGGAAATTATTCACCAACATTTTAGCCTGTGTGTGCGTTCACAAGGATATTCAGACGCGACAAAAATCACAAAAATGGCTGATGACGGAAGTAGAATTTTTACCGAGGGCTGAGTGATATGACAATAATACTGTATTACGATCTCACGAGTGTCTTGACATTTCTAGGAAACATAACATGCAGTATGAGGTACAGGTTTATTCACAAAATGTCAGCAATTTCTTTTAGAAACAAAATTCTAAATAAATTTGAAGCTTCAATTTAATGTCTACATAAAGTATATTAACGCTGACAACGGGGAAAAGTCAAAATTTAGTTAATCATTTTGGAAAATTAATATTTAAAATGCTGAAAGACCTGCTTTGAGGGTTTATACAGGTTACTTAAAATTAAGTTATAAAAAGAAATTGTGATACACACACACAGTATCTCCAACAAGAGTATCGCGTCATAAAATATCACGATATGGAGTGCATCATCATATCACACACCCCGAGTCTCAGTGACTGAGTAATAATGCAAAAACAAACGAGAAGAAAAACTGAGTCCGGTTTAAAGTCTGATTTTTGATAAAACTCAGCAAGTTTTAAGTTTGAAAACATCTGTGTGATTATTTCATGGTTCAGTCTGTATTTCTTGTTCTTAATTATGAAATGTTTATCCAGACTTAAAGCTTTATAGAACTCTGACCATTTTCAGGTCTTGTTTGAAAGCTGTGGTTTATACAACAACGAACATCCAAATCATCCATACAAAATAAACCAGGGTTATTTTGTTCGTCTCCCCCACCCCCCAAACTTTTCTCAACCTGGGTCAATCTGCCATCCTGATTTTTTTTTTCATCATTCACATTAAGTCACGGATCTCTGTGACATGACACAACTTAATGTAACTCCTGATAATTCCTAAAACATTATGTAATATTCCAAGATATGATGGTTCAGTGCACTGGTGCCATCACGGCCTTTTAAGGGGTGAAAAGTGAAACCTGGGTGACTTGACAACATCGGTAAAGAACAGAAAAGCAACCAGAAACAAATGACTTTTAGTGCACGTAAACTTCGCTAGATGACAAATCAAGTAAACATCATACTGAGTATTTTACTCAGAATTAAACACAAGTCAGGTCTCAACTGTAAAAACTCGTCTTATGTAATTGTTCAGATGGAGTTTTAGTCATCTGGGTGACACGGTGTTAAAGTTAAAAGAGCAATTTGATTCTTGACTCTACAAAGTGGAAAGGAAAGTGTGGAACTCTGGCCATGCCGCTCTCACCGTTGTTCACTACGCTCACATGATCCGAAGTCTGTTATAAACTCGACTGGAATGAAGGAACGCTTTCAGTAAAGACAGAAATCGTAAGAGTGATAGTTGTCTTGTTTTATTACTGTTATGTTACATGTGTGTTTCTGTCCTCGAGCGCTCACTTCTCTCTCCTCTGCTCTAACATTCCCAGCAACAGGATGATCATCGCTGAGCTCACAGCACAGCACAGCGCGCATCCAGCCTGCGCAAAACACACACACACACGCAAAGATCTCCGTCCATTTCTGCAGCACCGTGTCAATCGTTCCCATGATTGTTTGAAAGAATGAAAGTAAAACAAAAGCAGGAAGAGGAACACGAGTCCATGGGGAGAGGGGGGATTAAAGCATGTGAGAGAATCAGAAAAGAAAAAAAGAAGAATGAAACGAAACAAAAGCAAACCAGGAGCAGGTTCTCCAAACTACAAGCTGAAAACACACCATACTTTAAAAGTAGTTTGTTCTCTGAAGCCCAGTAGGTTTGTGCTGGTAATCGGTAATATAATATCGCGTGATATTCAACACACACAAAATATGGTGGTGAGCCATGAGGAAAAATACAACAATACCGTAATTCTATTCTCACTGTGTGAAAGTTTGAGAAACTCTGCCTTCAAAACCGCCACATTAACGACACACTGGCTCAGAGAGGACGTTCAGGATAACATCATAAACTGGCCTTAAATTACACCATTATCATAATAATAATAATAATATTCAAAATGCAAATTAAAACATGGTATACTCCAGTCTAGACTAATCCAATTTTTGCCCAAGAGAGCAATGTGTGAGGGAAGAACTTTCTTCAGTTCCACGTCTTACTCTAAATTGTTGCGTGTACTGATTTAAAACATCATTGTTTTCCACATTATCACCATAGTAACTACACGTTTATTGCTATCTGTTCTTTCTAGCCCTCAGCATAACCCTACATTTGTTTCATCCTACTTTTGTGCTCTTGGTGCGCCGTCATCTGAACTACCTGACGCCAGTGAGTAACATTACAGTTATGCTAGCTAGCTAAACGTAGTCATGGCGATAATTTACAGACATTCCCAACACACCAGCGCATGAAGGGAACAGCAGGATGGTGGCGATGATTTGCAGCAACCAGGATAGCAGCACTGACCAGGCCCATGCAGCCAAAGTGAGAGTGAAAACAGAGGGCATACTAACTTTTGGACGGCTTCCGGAGCAGGTGAGACTGCGGTACGTAGCGACTTGGATCCGAGTTGCCGACCCAGGAGTCGGTCGACAGGTTGGCGACCATTCTGTTAGAAGGCTGCGGCTTCTCCTCCACGGATGAAGTGATCACCATCGGAAAGGCTTTGTGTGGAGCTCCTTCGGAGAATTACATCAACCGAGTTTGTTTGCTTTTTAATTGAAAAAAAAAAAACAACACGAAGAAACAATCACTTTGGGGGGAAAGTTGTCAGGATAATCCCATCCACGTGCTCGGAGGTGTATGTATGTCTGATAGTGCCGGATTCAAACTTAAAGTCAGTGATGACAGAATGAAGTATTCCTTGATCACTAGCGAATTCCTGAAGTGACGACACAAATGAACCAAAAAAAGGCACCATTCGTTTCTTCCAGCGCTGTTTCTGTGCTCTGTCCGTGCTTTTCTCTTTATTACAGGAAATCTAAGGCAATGGATCGGGCTTTTAGGCAACAATGCTCATAAAAAATAGAATATACATATTCATATTCAAACTACGACTCTGCAATATATATCTATCATATCTATCTATCTATCTATCTATCTATATATACACATACATACACACACATATATATATATATAAAATCTGTTACATATATAGCCTATATATGTATATCTATATCTATGTATATATATGTCTATATATCTATATATATTTCTCTGATGGTAAGGGGATGAAATTATTTGGTTACTAAAGTTAGCTTTGCTTGCATTGTATCTAGTTTTATCTTCATCCTCCAGAACTGAGGAATCCAGTCGAAGACCAGTTCTACTGCTGGTCAGTTTTCCACTCCGGATATTGGAGCAGCTGAAGCTGGGAGTGCTGGTGTGCTCAGGATGGGGGTAAGGGAGTGGGTGTCTTCATTTCCAACGCCAATTACCCCATCACTATCCCTAAAAATAGCAAGGGCTTCTTAGGATCCGTGTGTTGCACCCTACTGAGTCCAAAGGGCAGATGGATGGCCTCGTCCCTCAGGGGTTTAACCTTGCAGCTTTAATCCTGATAGGCAGCGAGTCGAGACGAGGCGAGACGAAGCAAAGCGAGGGGCGCTGTTAGAGTCTACACAAAGTCCAATGCAAACGTTCAAAGATGACTAAAAGGAGACCAGGGGGGTCAAACCCACGATCGTGCAGTGATCAGCGAGTTGTTTTTTTTTTTTTTTCTTTTTGTGCATGCACAAGTGATGAAGAATAACTAAGCAAAGTGCACAAGTGCAAGTTCAGTTACAGGCACAAGACTAATATTTAAGAGGAGAAATGATCTCGGTGATCCGTCTCTGTCCATTCCAAGATGAACTGCTGAAAACTATTCCTGAAAACTTAAAAATGAGAAATTCACTGAGAACACAAACCCTCACTTGAGTTAGACAGGGCTTCACCTGATCTTGTGCTCTTTCTTGTATATAGTAATAATAATAACAATAATTTAAAATTAAAAAAAAAAACCACTCCAAATGAGATCCACGATCCAGATCTTGTTCTCTAAGAGTGACAGATGTTCCTGGTTTCCCTCCAGGCTGTGCAGAGTTCCTCCTGATCGCTCCACACTCCCATCCTGAGCAGGAGCTGAGATCTTCTGTGTGATCCCCAGCTTCTGTGCGCGTCTCCCAGCCGCTTATTCCACCCCAACACAGCACAGCGACACCTTCCCGGATCGCTCCCGAGAATGTCGATGGTCGACAGGAATGTCCTTCCTTCTCCGTCGAGCCTGTTCTTCCTTCCCAGCCAGGATCAGGTCGGCGTTGTTGTTATTGTTCCTTGTTGTCTGTAAGGCGCTGCGGCGGCCGGCGCTCACCCCACACCCTGCGCTGATGGACTGTACCATGTGCGCTGGAGGCGCGGGGGAGGCGGAGGTGACACGCAGCCTCCGCTCGCTCCGTGGCGTCAGCTCGGCTTTGACGCAGCAGCCCGCACTCTCTCAGTGCTCTCACGATCCGAAACACGCCGTGCTTTTCAAGAAAATGCACAAGGCTCGTAATAATCCGTGTTATTACTACATTATAATCCCCCTTCTTAATATTTAGTAGCCGTGCCAAACGGGTCCTTTCCATTTATAGTCACTCTGCAGACAGGCACAGGATTCACACAACTTCATCATATATAGAATCAGCTCTAACAGGAGGTTAATGCGACAGAGTAGGGGCGGGTTAAAGGTCAAGGACGACACTTGAAATAAAGGCACTTTCCCGGTGAGTGAGAGGGAGTCCGCGCCGCAGCGAGCTCAGCAGGACCCTCAGCGGTGGGGAACACACCGGAACATCCTCCTTATTCACGCTGTTGTGATTTATTACGTGTGTTCCAGGTGTGCTGGATGAGTGTGCGGTGCTTTTCTGCCCTTTAGCAGAGTTTCTATGAACTTTTCTGACCCCCTCAGTGTGTGCTAAAGCGCGCGCACGTCACGTTCTCTTCTTCCCTTGGCTTTTTCGCTGACGCGCGTTCACGTCTCCCACCTCCCCCCCCCTCCCTCCCGCATTCCCGCCTGCGTGCGCGT
>JAOANJ010000011.1:39739052-39750201 GCA_026413345.1 Ariopsis seemanni | reverse complement strand
TGGGATAGGATCCAGCTTGCCTGCGACCCTGTAGAACAGGATAAAGCGGCTAGAGATGATGAGATGAGATGAGATAATATGGCTGCGCAAAAGGTATTTGACAAAAATGCTGCCAATCAACAATAACGATATCGTTGGTGAACATCACAATATGACTGAACTGATGACCGGTTATGGTGGATCTTTAGGTCAGTATTTAATTAGCTGAGTGAGAAAAGAAAAACATTTTCTTTTAGAAGATTAATGATCATTAACTTAGGTTTGCGAGGTTAATTAAAGCTGAAATGATGAATCTGTAAATGAGTTTGTGTGAAGTTTACAGAATTGACTACCACAGAGAACATCGACAATAATGCTCGAATATAGCGTTATGTTGCTTCTTTAATCTGCTGAGCCAGAAAAATATATATATTATAATCAAAATAATTTCCTCACAGTGAGCAGGAAGAAGCGAATCTTAATTTACATCATTATTACTTACACCATTAAGTTATGTCCTGAACACTGAGTGTGAGATGTTCTACATGTTGAAATACATTAAGAGTTTATTCAGCGTGTAATGAATGCCTGCTTAAATCTAAACACAAAAGTTTAAGGTTAAAGGTTAAAGTGTTAGGGTTGGAGGAAGAGTTCAAGAGAGAAGTTTGCCTGCTTACACACAGACACACACACACCTCAAGCAGTACTTTTTATTATTATGAATTAAGGAAGGTTGATTTTGGTGTGTGCTGCTCCTAGTGGCAAAACGTGCTCTTCACATTCACTCACTCACTCACACACACAGTACACTTCTGATGTGTTTTATAAATACAGCTGAACTCTGCTGACAGTGAAATGTGAGAACGATATACTTTCATAAATAAATAATTTATATATTAAACAAATAAATAATTTAATATAAACTTATAAATAAACATTTATTTATTTGTTTTATTTTTTAAAATGAAGGAATAAAATAATTTATTAAAATGAAGGAATTTATTCATTTCGCCAGTACACACACACACACACAGGTTTTAGAGTTTTCTCCTAAAAAAAATGAAATAAAATGAACAGAGTGACAGAGAGAAAAGTTCCTGATTTTATCTGTAATTTAAGTCACCAGAAAGAAAAATAAAAACAGCTAAAATTGACCTCAGCAGTGAAAACTTCTTATTTTCCAAAATAACACGCCATTAAAATCTAAACAGAGCTTCAGTGTTGTACACCTATCAGGGCTGGGAAATACAGAAAGGAAATCATGATCTGAAAAGTATTTCTACAATACAATATTTCGGTTTGATCACAAACCAAATCTTTAATCGTTTTATTTAAAAAGTAAATAAAATATTTAACACTAAAAACAGGTGAAAATACTTTCAGCTGCTTTCACTCAGTTTGTGATTATTAAAATGTTTTTGGAATAATTCTTTTTTTTAATTAATAAAAAAAATTTAATAA
This sequence comes from Ariopsis seemanni, assembly GCA_026413345.1. Lineage (NCBI taxonomy): Eukaryota > Metazoa > Chordata > Actinopteri > Siluriformes > Ariidae > Ariopsis > Ariopsis seemanni. The sequence goes on along the minus strand of JAOANJ010000011.1, from coordinate 39,748,761 downwards.
AATGATATCTACAATATCTCAGGAAATCTTCGTGACTGACTGGATCATGAGATCGATATCAGAACATCGTATCACTCAACACGAGCACCTAAACACATCTAAAACCTAAAACACAGCTCGTGACATTTTGATTTATCATGGGATATCATATAACTGATTATCAACACACACACACACACACAATCCCTCTCTCTCTCACTCAATACAGTAAATATGATGCAATTAATCTTGTATCAAGTTTGACATATTCACGAGAAGCTCTGGCTATTTAGTTCTTGCTGTTCCAAGCGCGTGCGCACACACACACACACACACAGGTATTTTTTTGGCTGTCACAGTGAACACACAGGGCTGTCTCACACTCCCACAGTGACAACACAACAGCCTTTCATATGGGGGGGGGGACACACACACAGACACACACACACTCTTTTAACACTTCTACTGAATGTGCTCTCATTTCACTATTTTCTGACTTTTTTATTCTTGTTTAATTAATTTAATTAAATGCTCTGTGTTTAATTGTTCTTTGTTAATCATAATTAGTTTCTATTTTAATAAAATCTTTTTCCAATTTGTATCAGAAATTAAAATCCAGAAAGTGTTGAAAGTAAAACCTGAATGCTGTGTGACGTTCAAGAAGAAGTAAGATGATGTCATCAAAGAGCGTCACTCTGTCTCTCTCACTCACACACACACACACACACACACACAGGGTCATGAGTTGTTTCCCAAACTGTTAGTGCACAAAATAAAATAAATAATGTGAACCAGTACACATTCTGTATTGGTTTGTAAGTGATGATATCTGCCTGGTCAGAGTCCTGTGGCTACGTCCCAAATGCACCCTACCTAACTAAATAGTGAGTGAAACTAGTACGTCCCTCTGGGTTACTATTGCTAAACAAAATACTAAATTATACAGCTGATAAATATTTCTAAAACTGATACATCTGAGACCACTACTAAATAGTTAGGCACCACTTCCCCTTATTCTTAGAATACACTATTTAGTATGGAAGGATGTGATTTGGGACGAGGCCCACAGGCAGTTTTCATCTTAACCTGAAAAGCTTGCTAAATATATACCTCAGAGAGCATTTTGTAATTTAGACACACAAGTGTTTAGTGTGGTATAGTGGTTTAGGACACAGCCCGTGTTCCAGATAATGAAGCTTTACATTTACACTTGTTTGCAGAGCATTATGGGTAACACACACACACACCCCAAAAAGTATACACACCATATGAACACTCAACCTCAACATCGATATCGTCTAAGTCCCGTTAGAACCCTGTGTGTGTGTGTTCTGGCATCTTCTATATTATGAGAGGTCTGGAGTGGTGCATTGTGGGTAACATGCGGGGGGACAGCAGCGGGTCAGTCGCTGCTCTCAGGGAGAGAAAAGTGGGTCAGGACGGAGAGAGAGAAGAGAGACATGAGTGACTGAGAGCACACAGTTCCTGTTTTATCTCTCCATGGCTTGGTCCCAAATTGCACAAAGATGAAACCGTAGTCCGTCTGTGGGTGGGTCCCTACTAACTAGCTAGCGGGGAATTACTTTCCAAACAATATAGTGCTACTTCACTGAGTTTGAGACACAGCCCATGTATGAGAAACTGCATCTGTGTGTTTATGTTTATCTTGGGGCTGCATCCCAAATCACACTACTGTTTCAAAATAACACACTACCTGTGGTGAGTTAAAGGCTGTTCTGTTTGGTAATATGTTAGTTATCCAGGTGAGTGTTCATGAGCCAAACGAGTGGCTCCGTCCCAAATTGAGTACTTTAAAAAAAGGAAGGAAACATGTATCTGACCATTACATCACACTTTACCATTACATCACACTTTTCAGCACACAAGTTTGCCTTAGTCTGGTTTTGGGCAGTGTCCTAAATTACTCACTGTCAATATGCAAACCAGATAACCTATAGTAATGTACAACTGTGTCATACACTTGATACGTAATTTGGGACAAAGCCAGAGGTAGCATTGTTGAAGCTGCAAAATGCTTTGCTAGCTAGCCTTGTTTGCAAAATCACATGAACGTATCAGAGGCACTTTCTTGGCTCTAATAGTCTGAAAGAAAGAAGACAGAGTTGGGGTAAAACCTGAGGGTGGTGTTCACAAATCATTCAAACGCACTACCCCTGCGCACTCCAGCTCTCTCAGTGATGTCGAATCCTCACATGGGTTTTCATACCACTGCTATGCTGATGACACTCAACTCATCACACTTGTGTTTCTGCTTGGATCTCGGCATGGATGGAGCTCATCACCTGAAGTTGCTGCATCTTCTCCTCAAGATCATGTGACAAGATCTCACCATCTGTCACTGCACACAACCATGGTGTAAATAATTCTGGACACCCAACTGTCCTTGTATCCTCATACCACTCATGCAGGTTTCTCCTTCAACATCGCAAGAACCCAGACATTTCTCTCCACAGAGGCCACTCAGATACCTGAGCAGTTCTTCCCAGGTTTTCCCACACCGCCCCACTGCTCCGCTCCTCCCACTGACTTCCTGTAGATGCTGTATGAGTTTAAACTCTCAGACTTTCCTACAAAGCCAAAAACAGATGAGCAGCCACCTACCTGAGTACCACACTCCCACTGAACTGCTAGCAAGGCTCTACTGGAGCCACCATCCCTCGCGGTACGAGGAAGACCTGCGTCACGACTCTTCTGTCCTGCACCCAGGTGGGGATGGAGCTTCACCTGGCTGTCCAATCAGCTGACTCTTCACACCAACATGTTACACCCACCTCTTTACTCAACACTGCAACAAGCACTTGTCTTCTTTGCTCTATTAACTCTCTCACAAACTCACATGGGGCAGGATTTAGCCTCCGGTGTGAAATAATATTGGCACCCATCTGGTGTCACACAGAACTGCAACAGGACTTTTCTCTCATCTATGGGGTTAATGAGACCGTCCTCATGTCTCTGCTCTTCTGCGTGTGTACCACCGAGTGTGCACTTCTGAGTGTGCGCCAGTGTGTAAGGAAGGTTTCTTGTTTAAAGTGTAAAGCACATACTGTAAAGTTTGAACTATGACCTCAATTACATCAAATATAACAGTATAAATATATAAAAATATGTTTAAATAAATGATTTTTTAAATTTACATATATAATCCTGTAAAATAATAATAATACTAATGCTAATAATAATATGATTTATTTACATTATTTAAGTTGCATAAAGCATAAAAACAACCATTAAAACCATTAAATTTACCCAGAATTCTCTGCTTCACTTTCCATCACTGACTGTGTTGCTGTTTCTGTTAAACCATTTCACCAAATTCAAATTATCCAGAATTCCCTGTGAGCATCTGCTCTTACACTCACAGCCTAAAAGGTCCTGTCTGTCTCTTCTTCACTGTCTTCATCTGTTCTCTCTCTCTCTCTCTCTCTCTCTCTCTCTGTGTGTGTGAAGCAGGTCAGCTGAGTGAGAACCAGCACCAAGGAGAGCAACCACACACACACACACACAGAAAGCTATAGAAAGAAAGTGAAAGCAAGACAGAAAGACAGACAAAGAGAACAAGAGACAGATAAAGAGAAACTGACAGAGAGAGACAGAGAAAGTGAGACAGACAGAAAGAGAGATAAAGACAGATGAAGAGAAAAGTGCAACAGAGAGAGACAGAATGAGTGGAACAGATATATATATAGAGAGAGAGAGAAGCACAGTGACCACAATGAGTGAGAGACAGATAGACAGGAGAGAGAGACAAAGTGAGAGAGACAGACAGACCTTACACATTCCTGAAAGTTTCATTTCAAGCCAAGCTCATTGTGTAAATCACTCCCCTCCATGAAGTGTGTTTGTTCGTATGGCACGTCTTGATGATGTCATCCAGCAAACTGATGGAAGCCCAGCCACTACCTTACATGCTAATATGCTAATCACTAATTAGCAGACAAGCTAACTTATCATTTTTGCTTTATCGTTGCATACCGTGAACTTTTCATCACAAAGTGTGAATCAGGATTTGGGACACAGCCTTTAATGTCCGCACTGCTGAGGGAGTAGTTAGCCTTTAGCATTCTGTTTTAGCATTCATTGCTAACTCACTGCTAACCACTGTTGAGCTCTGTCACCAAACCACACCCTCCTCACTTCACAGAGTGCATTGTGGGGAGTCTTTATCATCTTCCCTCTGCAAATCGCAGTGCATTCTGGGTAAATTAATGACTATTGGACAGAACTGTGATATAAATTGTAGTTAGAAGTGAAACTCTAGTCTGATTTCATTTAAAGCTATTTTGTGAAGACCGCGTCATCGAGAACGGAGCCAACGTTAGCTGTCTAACGTTAGATAAACTGTGCTTTATGCCTTTTCAAACCTTACATCAACGACATCAGAGAATGACCATGTGTGTTAAAGGAGATAGTTAGCATCACCGCTCCTGGAGCGACAGAACCAGACAATGCTAATACATGTGAAATGCTAATGCTAACAGAGAATGACTGTTCACTGGACTGTACAACGCTAATCATGAACCGCAAGTTCACCTTTAAATAATCATTTAACTCAAAATACTTGAACAGAAAAATCCTAAACAGAATAATCATGACATCTGCCATGGTTGCATAAAGTATTGGCACCTCCCTACCATGTCCATCAGTGGTACTAGGCAGGGTTTATTCCCAGTACAGTGGTGACAGTACCGACGTTTACATGGACCCTGATACCGTTAATAATCATTAACAGCACGATCAGATTAAAGGAGGTGGTGTAGACCTCTGACAAGGAATTTAATAGGAAAATATTAGCCATGTAAACACTCGATCAGATTCACTCCTGCACCTGTTCGGTACACCATCGCACAGTGGTGGCATCATGACGTTTTATGGACGGGAGAAACACTGAACTCATTCCAAATGTAGACAATGTGTGTGTGAGAGAGAGATTGGTGGGTTGATGCCATGACTCTCCTTATTGGTTAAATTAAATTAAAGATTATTTTTCCTCAGAAATGCAAGTCCATCTTTATTTAAGAAAAAAAAGACAATATGTTTGTTTTGTATTTTATTTTAATAAAGACTATATGTCCTGTTAATTACCAGTTAACAAACATACATTCTTCTGCATCGACATCAGCTTTATTACAGATATTACACTGGTGTGCATTTTTTACTTAAAAATACTGTTAAAGTCTATTTTTAATGACGTGTATAAAATAAAGGTGTGATCCTCACGCTGAGACTCTGAGTGTGATCCACGGGATACCTTTTCGACACAATATCAAATTGTGCAGGATTTCAACGAGACTAAATCAGTCAGTGTGTGTGTGTGTGTGGGGGGGGGGGGTCTGTGAGCTCGTCCTGGTGTCACGGTACTTTCAAAAAGTTATGAACCGAAAAGAATCACTAAAGTTTTACCGTCAGGCTCATCACGGTTCAGCTCGGTCACTAAAATCATTTCCCGCAATCAGGCTTCGACCACACATCTGGATATTTTGAAAATTTGGCTTTTCAGAATATTGGATGACAGAAAATCAATCTTTTGTAAAATGCTGATGTGACGGTGTGAAGATGCGCGTTCCCGCTGTGTGTTTTGTGAACAGGCTACGACTCCGTTTATCATGGCTGTTGATCAGGTCCTTACTTTGCGCTCCATCATCTTTTATTTAACATCTTTTTAGTTTAATTTTACTTTGCTTGCAGTTCTTAGTGAACTTGAATGAGAAAGTGATGCAAATCTGAACTGATTCGATTTCAGAAGGGAATCAAACAGGACACGTGTTTTGGGTTTGCAGTGTTTTATTTGTAAATTATTTTGAAAATGCTAAACTGAGCCAAAGCACAGAGCTGAAGCTCTGCAGGAAGGCTGTGTTCTGGAGATCTGGACCAAAAAGAGAAAATAAATGCTGGAGGCGACGTAGGAAACATTTTTAAACGGACCTTTTATATTTATTTAATCATCTGATCGACTCGGAGTTCTCTGTGCTCTAGTGATTTTTGCTAATTCCTTCACACACTTGGTAAAGCTTTGTTTGGAGATTTTTTTTTCCAAGGACGTTGTCAGCTGTACACACTCCTCAGTCAACCCTTTTCTGTGATTTTTGGATTATTTACTTATAAACAGTCTGAAAATAAAACAAATCACAAAGCAAAAGAATCAATTTCACTTCGATTCAGAATCGAGAGTCTGATGAATCAGCGTGAAAGTGCGCTAAAGCGTTCTCCTGACCGAATGTAAAAAATCTTTAACCAATCTTCCAGCGTGAGCTTGGCTCGTGACTCAGAATTTACAACCTTCAACTAGGAACAAATGAATAAAACTAAATAACTCAAAAAATCCAGAATGTCTCTTCAGTCCTGAGTTTAGTGTGTGATGTCATCAACGTAGCTGCACAGCATCATCTGTAAATAAATCATGACTCTGAAATGAGATTAGAGTCGGATTTGCTTTAGATCAGTCAACGTGAGATCGTTAAATCTGTAACACTGACCTACAGTTAACACCGTAACATTAACACTAACATTAGTGCGCGAGCTGGTTGCTAGTTTCTGAGCTCTTGATGATGAGATCTCTCCAGAGTTTAACACTAACAGAGCTAGTGCTCACGCAAACATGGACCAAAGTGTTATAGACACTGTTATAAACGTAACAATGGTCACGAGTAAACATGCAGAGATTTCCCTCACAGTGTGTTTGTTCACGATGAAGCACACGACTGGATAATAAACTTTTACTTAAAGTACCAGAAATAAAGATGCTATTAAAACTTATCAATTATATCCAGTTACCTCAACATTCTGGCCACTCCCATTTTGCCACTTTGAATCAAAACCTCAAAAAGGTGACCCAGGCCACGCCCACAAGCGACATACTGTGTGTGACATTAGCAACTTCACCACGTACTGAGAGGTTTTAATCTCAGCAGCACGTGATATAAATATGATATCATTATTAGCACATCGCTAACCTAACAGGCTGCTAGCTAGCCTGCTCATTAGTAAGCGCACGCGACAGATCAATCCGGACAGAGGACATGGAGACATGAAACACATCTGACCTCCAGCTCCATGTTCGTTACACACTCATTGTTTAAACCTACTTGCGACACACACGCAATGCATTATGGGTAACACAGCCGCCGAGAATCAAGTGCAATGAACATGGGGAGGTCAAAATTCTGTGGATCCTGCGTGCTACAGTATTTGGGACGGAGCCTTAAAATGGCCGGTGTTCCGTTAGGGACACTAACTAGGGATGAAGGGTAGCATTTGGGACGGTAGCGAATGACTTGTACACCCTATCTAGTGCACTAGAATGAAGACTGAATCCATTTTGAACCGGCGTTGTAGTTGAGCAGAGCCTTGCAGTGGGGTGTAGGCACATCACACACACACACACACACACACACACACACAGTAGTACACCAAATTACACTCTTATTACCGTGGCTCAACCATTTTTCCACATGCGTGTGCATGTATGAGTGTTGAGCTGCAGATTAAACACAATTTATCATGAAAATGCTGAAAAATGCAACAAGCCGATGCAATGTGACAGATGACATGCAACACTGCAGCTTTACATGAATGTGTGTGTGTGTGTGTGTTGGGAGGAGGGTTTAAACCCTGGGAAAAATGTATGGAATATAAATGTGACAAGTCGTGAACGTTAATAATAAAACGTTATCATTGTTAACAGATAAAGCATCATCATGATGATGAGGTTTTGTGCATGCAGTATGTACGCTGCTCACACACACACACACAGATTTGTGATATGATTTTTAATAATCAGACCACAGTTAGATGTTAGATGTGATGCAAAACCCATCCAATAATGAAGCAAGATCATTGCAATCAGTGTCTGTGTCCAGATGTGGGCTGGAAAACACCTGGATACCTGCTGCTGCATTGCATTTTAACTGCATTCTGACCCACATCTCAGCATTTTCACTCACACTGAGATGCTAAAGGAGCAGGATTTCAATGCATTTGTGATTGTCAGGCATTTAAAGGAAAGCAGATCCTCAGTGACCGGCCTGTACATCACCATCACCTGCATGGAGACGGACAGCAGTGCTGGTGCTGCAGTGCACACTGAGGCTGTAGGATGGGTGTGTTAGAGCAGCAAACACACTGAAATGCCGAGTGTAAATGAGCAGGGTGTGAAACACACGGGTGAAGCAGGTACACACGTGAATACAGCACGCGCATTTCACGGTATTCGGTGCACTTTGGGGAGGTGATGAGGTGCAGCGGGAAGGCAGATGGCAAGACGGCTCAAAAGGAGCACAGAGGATATGACTAGGACTTCATACATATATAAATATATATATATATACACACACACACACACACACACGTGTGTGTGTTGGGATCATACCTCAGGCGGCGGCGGTTCGTTCCCAGGTTCCCGAGGCGGCAGCGGCAGCAGCAGTAGCCATTAGCAGCAGCAGCAGCGGCGGCGGCGGTCGGTCTGCTCACCTCCGTCCCAAACCTCCACAGAAACCCTGCGGAAAACCGGCCGAAAAATCGGGACCCCCCTCCCCCCCGACACCGACACCCCTCTCACGAGTGCGACTGGTGATCAATTTTCTTGTTTTAGAAATAACAAATTAAAAAAATTAACCCAGAATGATATTTTCTTCTGTGTGAAAGAAGGTCCTCGGCTGAGTCCCGGCTGCAGTCGCTGAGGTAAAAAAGCTCGAGTGTGAAATCACACACAGATACAGAGAGAGATAGACAGATAGTCCCGGGTTTCTTTGCTAGCCGCTGCCTTTTTTCCTTTTCTTTTATCCCTCAAAAAAATCTGAGAGAAATGTAAAATCTCTGGGACACTTGTCTTGGATTTCCGTGTGCGGTTTTCTGTGGTGGAGGTGGCGGCGGTGATGGGCTTCGTTTCCCCTCCAGAGAGACAAATCTTGTGGCGCTTCCTTCGCTGGTTAGCTTTCTCCGGCTAAGCTAGTTTGCATTGGCTGCCATCGGTTTGCCATTGGTCTGATTGTTGCCTGTTGTGGTGCAGCCTGAGGGGGGTAAGAGGAGGGGGGAGCGGGGTAACCGGCAAAGAAGACTTAAATTTAGAAAACAAAATGAAAACGAATAAAGTTAAAAAAAAAACCGGGATTATTTCCGTGTCGCACCGCTTAGCTACAATTAGCGATGTGCATTCGCTATAAGGGAAAAGCCCCCCCCTCTCCGCTGCCCGTTAATCTCGATCACTCCGCGACTGCCTGCCTCTCCGCGCCACCGACACCTCGAGCGCGCACCCCGCTCCAGCGCGCGTACCCGTGCGCGCCCAGGCTCGTTCACGCCAACCACTCGCTTCGGTTTGAGTCTCCACACAAAATGGCCGCCCAAACAAACCTGCAGCTTTAAACCGGCTGCTTTAAAATATATACATATAGATATATTTATTTACAAGGATATATTTATATATACATTTCTCAGCCTTTGAAGATTCGACAAATAATATTAGTTAAAACTGTTATTTTCACGTTAATAACTTTTATGGACAATCAAGCAAAGCAAACACAAGTTTAACGCTTCAGTATCAACAACTTATAAGTCTTTATCTCATCTCATCTCATCTCATTATCTCTAGCCGCTTTATCCTGTTCTACAGGGTCGCAGGCAGGCTGGATCCTATCCCAGCGGGGTACACCCTGGACAAGTCGCCAGGTCATCACAGGGCTGACACATAGACAACCATTCACACTCACATTCACAC
>JAOANJ010000011.1:39356651-39368430 GCA_026413345.1 Ariopsis seemanni | reverse complement strand
ATAACGTTGAAGAAATTTGCAGAAAACCACCAGGTCGTTTTCTCATAAACAAACCAGCGCTGACGTAGGATTCAGAGGGCGGCGTCCCGCACGCAACGTCACGAAAATCAATGTTTGCTGGGAAATCCAAACGCCAAGTTTTTTCAGAGGCGGACCAATTCACCTCAAATGGCTCGATTTCAACTGGATTGTGCAAGGTAAAAAAATTGCACAAAATACAAAATGTGACACATATTTGACCAAAGTTTAATATAAAATAGGAGAATTACACTGATCTTACTCATGAATTTACCCGTGATGTGCACTTTAAACTCCTGGCTGGTTCTAAGCGTTAAGAAGAAAATAATAATGAGCAATAAGTTTGAGTTTGTTCTCCAGTTAATGCTTACACACACGCACTTCCCAACAAGGGTTCTTCAAGTGTTCTCGCTCTCTTTTTAAGTTTATTGGATAATTAAAGGTTCTTCTTCCAAAGAAAGGTTCCTCATCATCTTGGAATCTGTTAAAACCTTTCAGTACTTGGTGCACATTTCTCAGAGAAAGTTGACACGTTCTATGGATAAGTGTTCTCCACCTCAATTCAGAACCTGTGATTGGTTGCGGAGTTCTACATAGAACCAGAGAGACGGCTGAAGAAGCGTTAAGTTATTAAATATACTTTTAGAAGAAAAGGATTGTTAAAGGATTCACTGGATTATTTAACATCCAAAAAGGTTCTGCTTAGAGGTGGTTCTGATGGAAAACACTCAGATGTTTGGTTCTATATGGAACCTTTTAAGGGTTCCTGCAGAGAGACTTGAAGGAATCATTTTGGACAGTTGTCGAGATTGTGAGTGAAGGGTTCTGAGCGTGCATGTGGTGAATATTACGAGCACCGTGATCGTGGGCAGAATGATGGAGAGATTAAAGCGAGGATAAAGGAACCCTTTAAAGCTGCACGATGGATCGATTTGCTCAGTTTATCGTGATCTCGATCTTCCTGAGCTTGCTGATTTTACTCCTGCTGTCTGTGAGCATCTCCGAGGTTCCACACACACGCATGCTCTGTGGCACGGCGCAGTGACGGTTCTGTCACTTTTTGGTTCCGTCCTGCAGCTCTGATGGTGTGTATCAGGGTGTGGTGTTTGGGTTTGTTTGTGCAATAACATGTTCGTGTTGAGGTGGGTTTTTTCTCTCTTCCTGTAGACTCGGAAGTCTGAGGTTCTGGTGAACGTTAAGGTGATGGACCCTGCTGCTATAAGGCACTTGTGTGGATGATGGTCACATCCAAAGTGCTGAGCAGGTGCACACAGTGCCAATACTTGTGCACTCTGAGATTAGCGCTGGTGTTTCAGGCTTGGGTCGAGTCAAAGCCGCCGCCGTGGTGGTGGCGGTGAGAAACGGATTCAGTTTTGTGTATATTTAAAAAAAAAATTTCACTAATTGTTTTCTGCAAAAAAAAAATCCTCCAGGAAGCAGCTGATCGGGGGGGAGTGGTGTTTCAGGGTTGTTTGTTTTATTTATTTAGTTGTTGATTAAACATTTGGCGTGATATTAAGCACTGTTTTGACCTGCTGACCAATCAGGACGCAGGATGAGGGTCATGTGGGGGGAGGGAGATAACCAACGAGTCTTATTCAAGTGAGCGAGTATGATCGCCTATGCTAGCTACGAGTAAGTGTTGCCATGGTTACAGTGTGCACGTCACATGGCGCTTTTTTTTTTTTTACAGCTCTACATCGACAATTAAAGTAATTTTTAGCAAAACTTTTACTGTGATGACACGCAATGACCTCACGATACGAAAAATTCCTCCCATATGTGACCTGATCACCGTATTAACGGTTTACTCATGAAGACAGTCGCGCTGCTGATTTCTTAATGATCAATAAATATCTCTGATAATTAATCAAGTTTATCGGTGTTGGGTTACACAGAGCGTTCACCGTACATGTCCCTGCGAATGAGCCGTTACTATAGCAACACTAATGTATGCAATATGAGCATGTGAGTATAAACTTCCTGTTCTGCACTCACAGGACGAGGTTTAATTCACTCTGAACCCTGACATCACCTTTAATTACAGTGAATCCTCTCTCTCGCTCGCATGTAAGACGCTTTAGTGTGTGAGAGAGAGAGAGAGAGAGAGATGGATAATCAGTGCTGGACGAGTCGTATTGTATAAAGGAGAGGACGATGAGTGTAACAGGTACTTTTTTTTTTTTTTCTTCCCCCCCTTCCGTGTCTTCAGGTGACCGTGTCACAGCAAGTCTGGTGACGTCGTTCCACTTTCAGAGATGTTTGTCTTCACTGTGGCGTTCATACATGAATTCCAGTCGTTTGTTTGTTTTTGTTTGTTGATGAGGTGCAGCTGATTTCACAGCTGAATTTTTGTAAACTTTTCAGAAGAAAAAAGAAGCTTTCTATGAACAAAACATATCTTTCTTCGATAAAAATATTTCCTTTGTGAACATTAAACGATCAAACTGGTTTAAAAGAGACGCAGCGTGACTGTACATGCCGATCAGGCGTAGCATTAACCCCACTGACGGCTGAAGCGATGACCTCGTTAGTTGGATTATCTCGTTACACTGGCACCTGTGAAGGTGTGCGAGATATCAGACAGCAGTCGGGTCTTGAAGCTGATGTGTTAAGCAGGAAAAATGGTCGGGGTTAGGGATCAGATTGTAATGATGTGGAACCATCAAAACTGGACCAAGGAAGGAGAACCAGTGAACGGGTAATGGGGTCGTAAGCACCCAAGTCTCCTCCAAGTGAAAGCTGACCTGTTTGATCTACAACTGGAGCACAAACTGCTGAAGAACTTGATGTTAACGCTGGCTCTGATGGAGCGGAGTCGGATCACGCGGTGCATCAGAGCTCGCTGCGTATGAAGCTACAGATCACTGAGTGACCATGCTGACCTCATGAGCATCAGACCTGGACCAGAGCCTCTTTCAGCAGGATAAAACAGATTCTTGAGGAACATCAGAGTCTTAGTACAATCAGCATTTGTGGATTGTGTTGGACAAACAAGTCTGATCTGTGGAGGCCCCACCCACAACTGACAGGACTTAAAAGATCTGCTGCTGACGTCTTGGTCCCAGGTACCACACCCACCTTCAGAGGTCTGGTGGAGTCCACGCCTCGAAGCATCGGAGCTGGTTTGGTGGCACAAAAGGAACAATGTACAGTATTCAGGAGGTGGATTTAATGTTCTGACTGAATGGTATGTGTGTGAAATTCCAACCTTCTCACACGCACCAAGAACCAGAGAGTCAAGATTTAAAAAAAAAAAAAGAGGATATTGAAGCCTCTGCGAAATTCCTTCAACATCTCTGATGTCCTGCGTTTCTCTCCTCGCACTTCCAGTTCCTCCAGTGTTTGTTTATATCAACCTTTAATTCCACAGAGCTGTGATTAGTCACAAGGTGTTGATTAATTCTCCATCGCAGCAGCTGAGTAGTGAAGCAGGAAATCGCAGGTTTATTTTAATGCTCTTGGTCAAATACCATATCGTTTCTATGGCAACAGCTCGTTCACACAGCCGTGAGGGTTTTTAAAGTTTTCTGTAAGAGGAAAACATCCTTTCTGGTTTGGTTTTCTTTATTTGGTTTTCTTTCTAAATTTTTCAACGTTTTTATTTAATCTTTCTACTTTTAAAAAGAAAAATCAACTCGGGGTCCGAATTATACATACAGCCACCTGATATTTGGTTAAATGTTCCTTAGAAGGTTTTTCTCCTTCACCAGATGCTTCTGTCAGAATTTCGGTTGGATATTTGTCCTCTCCTCTCAGCAGAATTGCCGGAGTTCGGTTAAGTGCGTGTGTGTTTTCTGAAACGGAACCGACTTCTCAACACCGTCCACATATTTTCGACAGGGTTGAGATGAGGACTTGTTGGAAGCTGAATAATGTTCTGCTTTCTCCTCCACAACCAGCTGTGATGCGTGTTTGGGGTCATTGCAATGTTGGAACACACAGCTGTGTCCAAGTTTCTGATGGTTTGAGGTTCTGCTGAAGAATTCTGAGGTCCTTCATGATTCCATTCGCTTTGTGCAATGCACCAGTTCCACTGGGAGCAAAACCACCCCAGAGCCTGATGCTACCACCACCATGCTTCATAGCTAGTCCAGTGTTCCTCTGGTCATTGTGGCCAAGCAACTCTATCTTTATCTCATCATCTGAATTTAAAACTTTCCTCCAGAAGGCTTCTTTTCTTTGCCCATGTGAGCAGCTGTAAACTTTAGCTGATCTTGAAGGTGTGGGTTTTGGAGCAGGAGCTTCTTTCTTGAGCAGCAGCCCATGGTGATGTAAAAGTCTTGACTGTAGACAAGGACACTGGTGTTCCAGGAGCTTCCAGTTCATGGCAGGTCTGTTCCTCAGTGGTTCTTGGGTTGTTTGACCATCCAAACCAGTTTCCACTCAACTGAGGGAGACACTGTGGGTCTTCTTCCAGCAAAGTGGCTCCACCTACTAATAACTTCTGCTTGTTTGAAGTGCTGTTGGAACCGTGCGTTTAGAAACGGCACCAGGAGACATTCCTGAGTGTAAATCTGTGATCCTCTTTCTCAGGTCTGCACTGAGCTCCTTGGACTTTCCCATTGTACTGTGTGTTGGTCAAGCCAATGAGTGTCAATCATCAAACCCTTTTTATGTTGTGCACAGAGAAGCTTGCTGCAGTCGTCACTAACAGGACGTTAAGTGGCCTTGACCTTGGAGAGTGAAGATGTTCTGGACTTTCAGCGCCACTGAATTAATCATCTAAGTGGGTTTGTGTAAATTTTTGACCCTGTGTTGATTGATTTTGGATTCTGAAAAACAAAATTGGAGCAAATTCTTTCTGCATGCAGTTGCAAGTTTTATTTTATTATTTTTTTAATAACGTGTGTGCTCGTGAGGAGGTGAATTGGTACACTGGTTTGTTAACCGCTTCCGACTCCAGACTTGCCCCAGTTCCACAGAAATGACTTCTTCAGGTTCGAACCTGGTCAGGTTCTCATGGTTGAGGTTGGAAGCGTCTCGTCTGTAAGCGTGCGAATAAACGCGGTCTGCTGACGCACAGAGCCTCGCTGTTCCATCTGGATTGATTGATTGATTTTATTTTTGGTGCATTGTGTTTATTTTTGTTTAGAATGAGGCCTTTGTATAGACTGACTGACTGACTGATTTCATGTTCTACAAATATCTATACAATACGGGACGTTCCGGTTGGACCTGTTCCCGCTGCTCCTTAACTCGTTCTCCTTGCTGTCGTTTAAACAGGCTGATGTTCAGAATAAAAGTGACAAAGCAGCCGGAGGAGCTTAAAGTTTAGCACGAGATTTATGCTGTTTTTTTTTTCTTCTTAAATTTCATGACGCAGCGTGAAAGAACGCTGAGGTGTAAAATTAGCGCTGAGTGGAATGTGTTTTTTCACCCAGTAGCTAACAACACTGTCCCCATCAACACCCAACAGCACTGCGCCATATCAACACTCGCTAAGTCACTCGATTACATCACTGCTGTAACGATGATTACGATTAAATAATTAAATGACCGCCTTCTGATTTCATCGGCTCGTTTCTCAGAAGTGTAAATAACCAAAGTCTTAATAAACTCTCTCTTATTCCAGTCCTGTTTCTCTGAGAGTTAAACTGTATTTCACCTAATCATCCTCATGCGTGATGTCACTTCCTGTCTGGTCACGGACAGGTATTCTGTTGTGAAGGTGTTCTGTGATCTCTCTCTCTCTCTCTCTCTCTTTGTTCTTTTGTGCGGTATTTTTCTTTTCTTTCCAATTTTCTCCTTATATCTATTTAAATTGTCTCTTGCCTTTTTATTTCTTTCTTTCCTTTTCCATTGTGTTCTTTCTTACTTTTTATTTGCTTTTTTTCTTTGTGTTGAAGTGTTTTCTGCTGCTGCACCACATCTGAGTGCCGACTTTAACTCCAGCTGGGAGGCTGGAAATTTATACAAAAATAAGGTTTTATTGTTATTTTTACAGCATATTTACACACGATGATAAACGTCAGATGGGGTCATGTGACTGAACAGAACGCTGACTGATTTGCACTCACACTAATAAACACTGAAGGAAAACTGTGTGTGTGTGTGTGTGTGTGTGTGTGTGTGTGTGTGTGTTTCAGCTTGCCGAGAGTCAATCCCAGAGTGAAGATGAGACCATGATCCCGGTACTAACATCCAAAAGAGCCAGTGAGCTTCCGGTCAACGAAGTGGTGTGTGTGCTGCAGGTGTGTGTGTGTTGTGGTTTGTTTCATGTATCGTCATGGCAACACAGTGGAGCAGAAGTGTTTGTGTATATTTTTGTCGCTGTTCTGAGGTGTGTGTGTGTGTGTGTGTGTGTGGGTTTAGGCTGACCTGCAGTTCGGTCTCTCTGATGCGGAGGTGAGCAGGAGGAGAGCGTATCACGGCTGGAATGAGTTCGACATCAGTGAGGACGAGCCGCTTTGGAGGAAGTACCTGTCCCAGGTGAGGTAAACGCCAGTACAGGGTCAATCTGCAGGTGTGTGTGGTTTTGTTCTTGTCTCCTCTCACATTTAACATGAGAGGGAAAAAAATTTTGTATTTTCAAATGGTTCAGATTTCAAGACCAGTCCAGAGGGTGGGGGGTGAATACTTTTTATGTAAGCGTGTGGGTGTGTGTATAAACAGTTACACGTGTGTGTGTGTGTGTGTGTAGTTTAAAGATCCTCTCATCATGCTGCTCCTGGCGTCGGCGGTGATCAGTGTAGTGATGCGTCAGTTTGACGATGCCGTCAGCATCACCGTGGTGTGTGTTCTTTATCTCTCTCTCTCTCTCTGTGTGTGTGTGTGTGTGTGTGTGTACACCAGGTTCCTCATGTCATTCCCGTATCTCTCTTCTCTCCACAGGCCATCATCATCGTCGTTACTGTGGCCTTCGTACAGGTAAAGAGCCGGTGTGATGAAGCAGAGCGTCGTCGCTCCTTTTCCTTTCCCACTTCCTGTTCATGACAGGACTCTGACTCCTTTACTCCGCCTCCTTTTCTGTACAAAGTGTCTGAATGTGGAACAGGGTGTGTGCTGTTGCTCCTCTGAGCTGAGTGATTGGTAGTAACAGAGCTGGAATCGACGTCTGTGTAAAAGGGACCGGTGGGGCGGGGCAGGGGTGTGGCGTTTTTACACTGACGTTCTTTTCAAGACCAACATGAATTCAGACGTCTTCGTCTACGGTGTCTGTCTGCAAGCCCTTCTGCTTCACATCACTTCCTACTTCTCTTCACTTTCTCCTCCAATGTGTTTTAGGTTGCTTTACTTTAAAGCAGTGTCACTATGATCAGGACGTTCGTATTAACCAAGTGTCGTGTGTTCTACATCAACATTCCGCTACACGCTGACGTTCTGTTGTGTTCTACAGCATACGTCTGGTTGTGGAACGATGGCACACAGTGTTTTTAAAAAAAAAAAACCCCGTGCTGTGGCTTCATTTGGTTCAGTGTAAATCACTAAAGCCGGAATATTGAGGAATCTTCTTTACGGTCCTATTTGTGGAAGATCTGTGTAAAGAGTCCGAGTCACCGCCCTGAAGCTGATTATTTTCCTGTAATGGCACGTCACCGAGTGTGTTCTTCCTCTCACACCACAGCAACTTTACAACTATTACAGTGTTTTTACATATTAAAGGGAGGACGGGTCATAATGCTCATCTGTTTAATGATCAGTGAAAAGAGCGAGTTCCTGGCATTATAGCAGCTATAAACAGTCTTCACCTCACCAGTGTCTCTCTCTCTCTCTCTCTCTCTCTCTCTCTCTCTCTCTCTCTCAGACAGAAAATTCAACAGTGCTCCTATACAGTGATCAAGGAAGTGTGTGCACGTGCACACTGATGTCTGTCTTGTGTTTTTTCAGGAATACCGCTCGGAGAAATCCCTGGAGGAATTGGGGAAACTGGTGCCTCCAGAATGTCACTGGTGAGGCCGAGACCCAGATCATCTCTTATCTGCATCTTTATCTTCACACTGGAGCTAAAAAAAAAAGCCTTCAGACTTTAGGCTATGCCCTTTAATAAAGGAGGTGCCACAGTGGGAGGATTTACTCACACACACACACACACACACACACACACACACACACTGCACCGTGCTGAAGGCTGTACATTTCCATGACTTGTTTGCTCCAGTGCAAAACTCATCATGTCTCAGGTGATTGTATTATATGGGGTTAAAGAGGGGTGTGTGTGTGTGTGTGTCAGTGTGAGAGAGGGCCGTCTGGATCACATGCTGGCGAGGGAACTTGTACCTGGAGACACGGTTTGCCTCTCTGTGGGTGAGAGAGTCCCAGCTGACCTCCGCCTTTTTGAGGTGACGCACGCGCGCGCACACAGAGTAATGATACACACAGGAGTATTTGCATACATGTTCACTTCTGTTAGACATAAATATTGACAAAGCTGATCTGTAATTACTACTATTCTCACTGAGTGACGCAATCCCCCCGTCTGTCTCTCAGTCAATCGATCTGAGTGTGGATGAGTCCAGTCTAACAGGTGAGACCACGCCCTGCTCGAAGACCGTCTCCCCTCAGCTGGCTGGTGGAGATCTCACGTCCCGTAGCAACATTGCCTTCATGGGGACGCTGGTGTGCTCCGGCAAGGCCAAGGTAGCGCTCCGTTTCACAACACACACACGCACACACTGAACAGACATGAGACGTGACATTTAGGGCCGGTGTTGACTGAATGGGGCTTTTTTTTTTTTTGGTGTCTATTTCCTCCACAAATCCTCTGAAGTTCAGTATTCTCTCACTGACCAATCAAATTGAAGAAGGGGTGGGACTTTGTACACAACTCTTACAGCAGTCAGTGTTTCTCTCCCGACCTTACATGCACTCGCTCTATAGAACACTCCTGATTGTGGAACACGGAGTACGTTCCTCATTTCAGTGTCCGTATCGATGAGCACCATGAACTCGTCCTGCTGCTCGTACTCCGTCAATCTCCAGGATTTAATTCTTTGCTTTAAAAGAAAAAAATAATTCCCTGACCGTATGAGCTGTGAGTTTATCCCGTGTAGAAGTGAACTCATTTTGTGGGATGGAGGATGCTGCTACTATGGCAACATTTCCTGAAGTTTTGTTTCAACATAAAAATCGTACAGTTGATTTAGACGTCCTGTATGAGATGTTTCTCTCTCTGAAGATGTCCTGCGTGTTATTTTATTTGTTCTGTTTGGATTTAGGGCCTCGTCATAGGGACGGGCGAGAGCTCCGAATTCGGGGAGGTCTTCAAAATGATGCAGGCTGAAGAGGTAAAGTCTTCTCACACACACTCTCGGATCTCACTTCTTCTTCATTTCCGTTTTAAATGAACCTTTGATAGATTGTGACCTGTTTTTATGTTTAATTTGATAATATTTTTATGCAGTCGCCTAAAACTCCGCTCCAGAAGAGTATGGATGTTCTCGGGAAGCAGCTCTCGCTCTACTCCTTCTGCATCATTGGTATGATTTATGAGCTGAAAATTTGGCGCTAATGCGGCGAACTGAGAGATAAAACACCTTCACGATCTCAGGATTAGTTTCTGAGCAGCTGTGTAAAAGACCCTTTGTCTTTTTATTAACATTATTTATTCATCACTACTTTTTTATTATTATTATTTTTATTTTTTCCTCCCAGGTGTCATCATGATGGTGGGCTGGCTGCAGGGGAAAAACATCCTGGACATGTTCACTATTGGAGTCAGGTACCTCTCTCTCTCTCTCTCTCTCTCTCTCTCATTCACTCACTCGATGGGAATTCAGTCTGTGAGTAATTTCGTGTGTGTGTGTGTAGCCTGGCAGTCGCTGCCATCCCAGAAGGCCTCCCCATCGTGGTGACCGTGACGCTCGCTCTGGGTGTGATGAGGATGGTGAACAAGAGGGCCATCGTAAAGAAGCTGCCCATCGTCGAGACACTGGGTGCGCTTTATTATTATTATTATTATTGTTTTATTTAAATCATTGTGTTTTTGTTTATATAGTAATGAGGAATATTTGCATAATAATTGCGTTTTATTCTCATCAACACAAGATCTCGGTGAGAAAAACTAACGCAGCTCTGGATGGAAATGAACGTTGTGGCATTGCCTAACGTTTCTGAAACGGTGCCATGGTGATCACATCCCATAATCAAAGCTCAAGGCGTGTGGGACTTTTTTTGGCTTGCAGTGTTGATGAAATAAGCTCGGCTGCTTTCTGTAACTTCAGATCAGTTTCCTTTAGCATCGAGTCTCCAGCGTTGGTACGGCGGCGACACTCGCACGGAGTGAAACGTTTACGCTGTGCACGCAAGGTGAGCGTGTCCTCTAGGAGGCGCTGTGGCATGAAACCCACCAGAATTGACTGATTTTACACACAAAACAAGAGCAGAATGCGAGTTCTGTATTTCACTGTAGGAAAAATAAACAGAAAATAACACGGATCAAGTGTTGCTTTGAAACTAATTTACTGGGAGAAAACCTTCATGTGATTTTCTTATAAACCAAGTGATTGTCATGGAAAGCGTTTCAGCTCGTCGGTGTTCAGCAGGGTGAGCGACTCGAAGCGAAAATCCTACCGAGCGCTCAGGAATCACGCCAGAGTGATTTAAATCCATCTTGTGTTAAAATCGCACGATGTTGTGACGGTAGATTTCCGATTTTTGAGCAGCTGGAAACGTGCAGGATGAAATGTGGTGCTGCCAATCGAATCAGAGTTGTTGTAGTTTGCGTCGCCGTGGAGAAGTGTGCATCGGGTTGCGGCGTAAATTCAACACAGGAGTATCGATTGGCCTTTAGATTTGCACGAGTGAATGTTAAGTAGAACAGCGTTCTAAAGGAAGGCGTTCCTGCTCCAGTGACTCGTTCAACTCCTCTGAGGGTCGAGTTGCTCCTCCAGCTCGGTTCCTCCGTCAGTGTGAACGCTGGCACTGTGTTCAGCTCTGTGTGTTCTTTGGGTGTGTAATTTTATCTGAACACTTTATCAGCGAGCAGTTTGTTTTTACTGTCTCCTCCGATTACGTTTCAGACCTGGAAATGTCACTCGCTCAGACACGCGACAGAAAAATTAACGGAGCTCTTCGTCTAATTTTCATAATCTAAACAGATTTGGATTTTTGTGTTTATTGAATCAACAGCAATGTCAGGAGTGTTTCTGAAACACTCTTAGAGTGTGGATTTTTCCTTCTTTATTCCGACTGTATGACACACACACACACACACACACTGTATATCATCCATCTTCGAAAGCTTTTTAAAAATTAAGTCGCTTAATGCATTTACAAAATTAAAATATAAAATGACACACCTCTTGAGCTGGTTGTTCTGGCGCGCGCGCGCGTGTGTGTGTGTGTGTGTGTGAGAATCCCCGTCCCGGGAGTGTTGGTTGTGGTGCTTGGACCCCTAAGTTAATGACGTTTTGGGAATTCCTTGCAGGCTGCTGTAACGTGATCTGTTCTGATAAAACGGGAACGCTGACGAAGAACGAGATGACGGTCACTCAGATCTTCACTTCTGATGGACAGTGTGCTGAGGTCAGTGTGAGGATTACTGTGTGGTGCTGAACTTCAGCGCCCCCTGCTGGTGCAGTGTGGTTTAGCGTTGATAAGAAAATACACAGACGTTTATATTAAAATAAAAGTAGAATAAATCGATATTAAATTAGTGAATGAAAAAGCAATAATAAATGTATAATCAAATATGAAAGAAAATGACATACAGTAGATGTAAAAAGTTTACACACCCTGTTAAAATGTTGCTGTACTAGTAAGAGAGGCAGCAAGGAAGGTGCGAGGGTGGTCATCGGGAAGGAGGAAGGAAGACAAGGAG
>JAOANJ010000011.1:38686341-38701745 GCA_026413345.1 Ariopsis seemanni | reverse complement strand
ATATAATCTTGATAAAAGATTTTTTATTTTTTACTTCTATGTAACACTTTGGATTCATTTACCGTGGAATGACCCATATCGTAATCCACACTGTGGTCACACGCACAGTTGCTTGTTGCTCACTGGAAACTCGTTTCTCATGGTTCTTGCTTCATGTTTTGAATTCAAGCTGCTTTTTTTTTTTTTCCCCTCCCTTTCTTTCTTTCACATCTTCCTCTCGGCAGGGGATGAAGGTCTCCTGTACACATTTCCAGTGCTCAGCTGGAGCCTTCACCTACCTGCGAGATCACTTCAGCCATAACTACAGTGTGGACATGAGTCACCAGATCCTTAATCTCAACATCAATCTCATGCTGGTACACACGCGCGCGCGCGCACACCTGCGTTAACACTAACAGTTTGCAGTGGATTAATTCCGGTTGTGTGTTCAGGGTCAGGCGCAGGAGTGTTTGCTGGAGAAGTCCATGCTGGACAACAGAAAGAGTTTCCTTGTTGCACGGATAAGTGCTCAGGTATTTCCCAGACGCTTAAACTTGTATAAAAACATACAGGTCATAATTTTTTTTTTTTTTTCACGACACTAAAGATAATAAACCCATTTGTAGCAGTCGTCCTGTCCTGCATCAGCACGTACTGAAGTGATTAATTCATCTTCATCTGTAATTTTTATTCCTGTATAGTTAGTTTTGGAGCTTTTTTTTTTTTTTTTTTCCTTGAAGTTAATCAGACATAAGAATACATCATTAAACTGAAATGAAAGCTTCACCTCCGGCGGCGCTGATACGAGACTCCTTTTGTAAACGTTTTAAAAATCTGTATATGTGGAGCGTCCGCCATGCCAGTCCCTGTGAATGAGCTGTTACTATAGAAACCGTACCGTATTATTGTGATAAAGCTGTGATTTGAAGCTGCTGTTCTAGAAAATGAATCAACATCCTCTGACTATTCTGGGCTCTGATTTCAACAACGCTGTGGTGTGAGGCAACTTCATGCACAGTAAAAATGTTTTTGCTTTGTTTCAACCATCCAGATTAGTCGTGAATTTAATTTTTTTTTTTTTTTTGGTCGGTTTTAGCAGTCACAGTGTCCCGTTTTGGTATTTTTGTTATAATCTGAAAATTCAACATGCATTCATGGTGTTATCTCTGTAATGAAGCACTGACATGTCCTTATGTTGTTGCCTTCAGGTAGTGGACTATTATAAAGAGGCCTGCCGTGCCCTGGAGAACTCGGACACCGCCTCAATGCTCGGAAAGATCCAGAAAGACTGGAAGAAGCTTGTGCAGATGAAGATTTACTATTTTGCTGCGATTGCTCATGTGCGTGTCTTTGTGAAAAACTAGAACTGTGTGTCATGTGGTAAGAAACCATGATTATGGTTTCTGTTTATAAATTCTCCAGAACAGGGAACGATGAGAGAAGTGTGGGTGGTTGTTTTTTTTTTTTTAATTTAATTTTCATACCTGGATTACTATGAAGCTGAGTTTTGAGCTCAGGGAAGCAAGGAGAGAGAGAGAGAGAGAGAGAGAGGAGTGTGTGTCTGTATTAGAGAAGAATGTTTTCAATATGGCCTTATTGGTCTTTTGTCTCTCTCCATAGCTGCATATGGGAAAGCAGGCCGAGGAGCAGCAGAAATATGGAGAAAGGGTAAACGTCCTACTTTTACTTTCATCACTTTTTTTTTTTAAACCTCAGACATTGTGTTCCCTAATTCCTGCAAATCCTTTTTAAAATCTTAAATCTTCTTACCTGCAGCTAAAAGCAGTGGGTCTCAGCTACTGTAAAATTTATTTATTTTTTGTTCCTCCACAGCTCACTTATCTTCAGAGTTCACTAGACAAACTGAACGAAGCGATAAAGTTGGCTAAAGGCCAGCCAGACAGCGTTCAAGAAGCCTTGCGCTTCACCATGGATGTCATCGGGGGGAAGTTAGTAACCACATTGTGTCGTCTCTCTCATTCATTCTCAACCACACAACTTGCACTTTATAAAGATGTTTGTCGCTTCCTTTATTCATCTGTCTATTTGAAGATTTAACTCTGCCAAAAAAGACAATGACTTCATTTACCATGAGGCCGTGCCATCTTTGGAGACGCTTCCTTCCGTGAAAGGTATTTTGGGTTACAGTGATGTGCAGCTATTTCAGTCTTGTTAATCAGAACTGTATGTAATTCTTAATATCTTTCTTGTGATGGTGTGAATGTTATAAAAAAAATGCTGTTGAAGCTATTACAGGCAACATAATGCGTCACCATATCTAGGTTTACTAACAAACTGCTTTGTTGGACTAAAAAAATAAAAATCATACATCATCTTCTCCAGGTGCGCCACTAGTCAAAGCCTTACCCGTGAATCCAACAGACCCCAGTGTAACAGGACCAGACATTTTCTCCAAGCTGGTGCCTATGGCTGCTCATGAGGCTTCCTCTCTCTACAGGTTGTGTTTGCTAAACATGAAATGTTGCTAATAATTAAACTTCCAAAATGAATGATTTTCTAACACTTAAAAACTCGTATTTATCTCTGCCAAGGAGGTTATGTTTTCAGTGCGGTTTGTTTGACTATAAACAAGATTGCACAAAATCTACAGACCCAATTTCCATGAAACTTGGTGGAAGGGTGTAACATGGGCCAAGGAAGAACACATTAAATTTTGGACGAGGTCGGAGTCATGGGGCGGCTCCACAAATTAGTTTCACTGCAATATACAGTGCTTGGCCTTGGCTAAAGTCTGTGCGCAACAATAATATACATCTTAAAATCCAGTAAATGGCAGTAGCGACAGAACATAGCCAATGTAGAAATACAATGACTCAATATCACAATCCACATTCATGGGTACCAGTAATTCTCTGAGATACACATGTGGGCACTACCATAATTCTAATAGTTTTGGAAATATACCCAGACATATCAAGTGGTTGCAGATTTCTGTATCACCAAAAAGTCAAAGTCCTTCCCGCGCCATGTGGCGCATCGGGCGGCGGCGATCTCCGTTTCCATAGCCCTCGGCCTCTCGCCTATTACATAGCTAGGGTTACAGTGGGGGGCTAGTCCTCTGGTAACCACGAGAGTCTTGATGGTCTTTGGTATGACCCAACCGTGAATAGATCTCCCGATCGAGAGGCGGACACGCTAACCACTAGGCCAGTAGCCGATGTTTCTGTATCATAGTTGACTTATTCTTGGTGGAGGTCTGTGTTCTCCGAATGACTAGTTGACTTGTTTCCATGAAAACTGCTTGAATTTTATGGCGCAAGCTTGGCATTATTGATGAATAACTTCAGTAATAACAGAATTGTCATCCACAGTGAAGAAAAGGCTAAGCTGCTCCGCGACATCATGGCAAAAATAGACAGCAAGAACGAGACTTTATTGTAAGATGAGTGCAAGTTCTCTGTGCTTTTTTTTTTAAATTTAATTTTCTTTTCTTTTTTTTTTTTTAAAAAAAAAAGGTGTTATCGTAACTAGTCTTGTTTCTTCAGACAATTCATGGACTCTCTGAATTTGGACCCCGACTCTGTGGACAACATGGACATGTACAACAGTATTCCCTCTGTACTCATGGAGAAGTGTGCTGCTTTGAGTGTGAGGCCGGACACAGTAAAGAGTCTCATACAATCCATGCAGGGTTGGTGTGGGTTTTTTTTTTTTATTTTTCATTTTTTAAATTAGAAATGTCCTACAAATACATCACGCTCATTTGTATCTCCATTTATCTCAGTACTATCAGGTGTGTTCACGGATGTGGAGGCCTCCCTGAGGGAGATTCGGTCAGTGTTAGATGACGATGAAGCAGGTGACCGGAAGCTGGAGGAGGTAGCAGGGAAGCAGTGTGTTCCAGCACAACCTGCCTCCATAGCTGAGCTCCGTAGGGACCTCGAGAAATACCTGGAGGCCCATGAGAAAGCAAGCTTCACCAACACGGAGCTTCATCGGGCCATGAATCTGCACATTAGCAACCTGCGACTGCTGGGGGGACCACTGGACACTCTGAGAGAGGCCTTGCCCAGACCACAACTTTCTGAAGGTACATGCAGAAAGAAATCTCTCTCCATCATGGACGGGTGCCATAGAAATAAACTCGTAACGCAAAAAAGTTCTCACCAACTTAAGATTTTTAAC
This sequence comes from Ariopsis seemanni, assembly GCA_026413345.1. Lineage (NCBI taxonomy): Eukaryota > Metazoa > Chordata > Actinopteri > Siluriformes > Ariidae > Ariopsis > Ariopsis seemanni. The sequence goes on along the minus strand of JAOANJ010000011.1, from coordinate 38,697,620 downwards.
TTGTTGGCATTTTTCCAGATGAAGTAGCAGGTCTGCAGTGCATGAAAAGGATTCTGGGTAAAGTACAGGAGATGAAAGACCAGCGCAGTTCACTTGAGAAGCAGCTGAGGGAGCTGATCCAGCAGGATGACATCACTGCTGCTTTAGTTACCACCGAGAGGGCTGATATGAAGGTACTAGATTAGAATTTGGCTTACGTAGCATGTGATTCCTAATGAATTAAGTGTGCTAGATATTTTGTTGGATATTCTAATCTGTCTTCTCAGAGGTTATTTGAGGAGCAGCTGAAGAAGTATGAACAGGTAAAGGTGTACATCGATCAAAATCTAGCTGCTCAAGAGAACATCCTGAAGGCACTGACTGATGCGAATGTCCAGTATGCAACAGTACGCAAGAGCCTGGCCGAGACAGAACATAAGTAAGAGTCAAGAGGGATAGGTTTTTGTTCTGAATGAACTTCTGTCGAAATTCTTGCATTAGACTCATGTTTCGTGTTTACTCTGCAGATGGAACAGTACAGTGCAAATGCTCGTTGCTTCTTATGAGGCCTATGAAGACCTGATGAAAAAATCCCAGGAGGGAAAAGAGTTTTATGAAGACTTGGAGGCTAAAGCTTCTCGTCTGTTAGAAAGGGCCAAGACCATCTGCAAGACCAGGGATGAAGAGAGACAAGTCATTTTGGAAAAGTAAGAGCGCTGAAGCATGTTTAAATGTAAACTCTCTCCACGTTAACTGTCCCTTTTGTCATTCACCTGACTGCCACGATCTTATTTACAAAGGGCAGGCTTTGATATAATCATTTGTTCCTGTTAGTTTGTGATAAGTTTAAATCACCTTACATGCTCAGTAATCTTCATTGTTTTCCAACTTCTTGCAACAGAGAGCTCCAAAAAAAGGTTCCTCAAAGACCCACAGCCCCAAAGCCAGCCCAAAAGAAAGCCCCAGATATGGATCCCTCTGGCATAGAGGACCCTGAAATAGCCAAGCTGAATGCTGCTATTTTAGCCTTAGGTGGAGACTTGCCAGAAGATCTTCGTAGTTTACCTCCTGAGCTTGCTCTTCCCATGATGCCAGAGGCTTTTCATCCAGGGGCAGCTGCTCTCTATGCACCACCCCAATTTCCTCCGAACCTACCACCTCCTGAACTACTTGCACAAATCTCCCGTTTTACACTTCCCCCAACCCAGGGCTTCAGCCACAGTCTGCCACCAGGCTCCCTGCCCCAGCAACATCAGGTTCCTCAGATGCCCAACCCTCAAATCTCTCACCTTCCTTCAGTGCCTGGGTATCGTCCTCCAGCTTTACAAACCCAGACAGCTCTACCGTGCTCACCAGCTCCCATTCGGACATCCACCACCACCGTGGATAGCGTACAAACACCTATTCCTAGCTACACTCCAGCACCAGGACAGCCAGCTATACCTGCATCCACCCTTGGACACCCTGTTCCCACTCCTGTGGTATATAATCCTTCTGCTCCAGTGGCTTCTCAGGCTCGGTATTTGCAGCAGCCTGGTGTTTCTGTAAGCCAGCCGCCTCAGGGACTACAAGCTTCTCAGTCACAGCCCCATCAACCGTTTCCCCCAGTTCGCAGTCAGGGCCAACCACAGCCGAGCCCACCACAGCCATTTTTCCAGCCGGTGTCAGCTCAGCAACAGATACCTGTACCTGTAACTGGGCCTCAGCTCCCACAACAAACTCGGCCCCACTACCTACATCATATGGCACAACAAAGACCACCTAATCTTCACCAACGGCCATTTAATATTCACTCTACACCATCTGCACTGCCTCAGCAGGTATATCCTCCTGTTTCATTTGTTCCTGGGTGCCAACCTGTGAATGCCATTGCTCCAAATCAGCTGCCCCATCATTCCATGCAACCACAAATGCCCCCATCTTCCCAGCCGATGCCTCAAGTTTCTATGCCACATTTACCAAATGTACAACAACAAATACCCCCTTGTTCCCAGCCCTATATGCCCCCAGTCAATCAGCAAGTACATGCTATACCACCTCCACAAACACCCCTTTCCTCACAGCAGGTACCACCTTCAGGTCATGGGCAAATGCCTCCTACTGCACAACAAATACCTCCACTGTCTCAGCCACAAATACCATCATCTTCCTCCCAAATGTCTCCTCCCACTCAACTGCAAATGCCTGCAGCTTCCCAACCAGTCTTGCGTCCTTCTCATCCACCAGTATCCGCTGTTTCCCAGTCTTTACCTCACCCATCTCATCCACCAGTGCCCAGTGTTTCCCAACCATTACCACATCCCTCCCATCAACAAATTCATTCTCCCTACCAGCCAGCATTTCCAGCAACCACACCAAGGGTTCCAGTCCCTGTCCAGCCTCAGTTACCTCCAGCCTCTCTGTCAACACAGTTCCCAGTGCATGCCACTGCTCTCCCTTCACAACCCCATGGCAGTCTTCCCTCACAACTCCCTCCTGGACCTCGTCCTTCAGTGCCCCCACAGATGACCCAGCAACCTATCAGCTTGCCTCAGCACCATCTCCCCCCTCACTCTACACCTGTGGGTTATCCTGGTGGTATTCCAATAGTTCCCCACCAGTCCACCGTTCCTCAGCAGCCCCAGGCTCTGCCTCCACAGGTACCACCAGGGGCACCAGCATCTTACCCTGGTCCACATGCTGGGATCATTCCTCCTGGACCAATCCAGCATTCTGGGCCAGTCGTTACACCTGGACTCCAGTCACTTCCTCAGGGTATGATCCCACCATCTTCAGCTGCACCAGGGGCGACACCAAGCAGTGTCCTGCCTGCCCCATCGCCTTCTCCATCACCAGGGCCTTCCTCGCTAGCTATCATGCCTCAGAGGCCCTCTCCTGCTCTCACACCTGTTGCAGGAGCAGCAATACCACAGACTGCGGCAGCACCCCTTCCCTCATCTGGTCCCTTGCCATCATCCAACTCACTGTTTCAGCACCAGAATTCCAGTACAGATGATCTTCTCTCTTCAAGCCCTGAAAGTCAGCATGGTGGTAGCAAAGACACGGCCAACGTCTTATTACCCACCAAGGCTGATCCTCAAGATGAACAGCATCGCAAGAAATCGGAGGGCGTGAAAATTATTCAAGGTGATCCGTACCAGGCTCCAGAGAGGGTCTCGCAGCTTTGTGCAGAACTTGAAAGGTTTCGGTCAACTGTCCAGTCTCTGGAACGTCCCTCAGGAGAGGGAGGTTTATCAGAACTTGATGCTCGATGGAAGGAGCTGCAAGATCAGCAAGAGAAGGATGCTCGTCAGCTCTCTATTGCCATAGCCCGGTGTTACACCATGAAAAACCGCCACCAGGACGTCATGCCTTACGACTGCAATAGAGTTGTCTTGCACTCTGGCAAAGATGACTACATCAATGCTAGCTTTATCGAGGATCTTTCACCATACTGTCCCCGTCTTATTGCAACACAGGCTCCCCTTACCGGAACTGCTGCTGATTTCTGGCTCATGGTCTACGAACAGAAAGTGTCTCTAATTGTAATGTTGGTGTCTGAGCAAGAACTTGAGAAGGTAAGGCCTACACACTCCTTATGAGGCTTTGTCAGACCACTCAAGTTTTGAGCCGTAAGCAATTTTTTGGTTTCTTTTACAGCAAAAAGTCCTGCGCTACTTTCCATCTGAAAGAGGACAGCAGATCACTCAAGGCTCAATCACACTCTGCCTGACTACCCAGAAAAACACAGCGACTCATGTGGAGCGCATGATTGGATTGCAGTATCGAGATCAGAGCCTGAAGCGCACAGTCATCCACTTACAGTTCACCTCGTGGCCTGAACTGTAAGGATCCAATACACAAAAAGACACAGGGTTATCTTTAATCAAAGGGATTAGTGAAGCACAGTATAAACAAAGCTTTTTCTCTCTCTTTTCTCTAAACAGTGGCTTGCCAGAGAGCAAAAGTAACCTCATTCGCTTCATTCAGGAAGTTCACGGGCATTACCTTCTCCAGCGGCCTTTACACACACCTGTTGTTGTGCACTGCAGGTATATTATGCAAATGTACAACTTGCACCATTTTTGGTAGTCAAAAATTCAAATGCATTTACCTTGGGTGCTTATAAATTTCAGCTCTGGGGTTGGCCGAACCGGAGCCTTCTGCTTGTTGTATGCTGCACTACAAGAGTTGGAGGCTGGGAATGGTATACCTGACCTGTCCCAGCTGGTGAGGAAGATGAGACAACAGAGGAAGAACATGCTACAGGAGAAGGTGTGTGGTTTCTTGTGGGTGCCACATCAACAAGGGTGGCTTGCTTTTTTTTTTTTTTTATTAATTGTAGTTCTGTTTCTCTATTGCCAGTGTATGTGTTTCGACTAGGGTTAATCTAAATGTGTGAAATTGGATGAATCTAGGTTTCTGGGTAAAAGACTTGATGTTTTCTACAGTTACACCTAAAATTCTGCCACGAGGCAGTCCTTAAACATGCAGAGCAGGTGCTTCAGCGTCGTGGCATCATTACCACCCCGAGCCAAAAGTCGACAAACAGCACAGCAGTTAAGGTGAAACACTTTGGTGTCTAAGTTTGTACTTTACTGTGCTTTACCATGCCAGACTCTACAGTAGATTTGTATAAAGTTACCTTAGCACTGATGAACTCTGATCTAACAATAAACATTGATGTGTCTGTGTAGCAGTACTCACACCCAGAGGCTCAGGATATCGTTCTTGGAGGCGACATGCCCATTAGCTCCATCCAGGCTACGGTTGCTAGGCTAAGTATCCGCCCACCCAGCACGGAGTCTGACCAAGACCCAAATCAGGACCTTCAATCAATGCCCTCTGTTGCTGCAGGATTAGAACCAGAGTTGTCGCTCGTCCAAGACCTCCAGGCTGCTTCTCCAACGGATACTGTTCCTGCCTCACTGAGTCCCCCACTTTCTTGCCCTGCTTCTCCAGGTAAGATGCCGTCTCCTTCACCTCCGAACCACCCGGGGAACGGGTTTGAGGGATCCACAACCTTGCCAGTCTCCAACAATCATCCTGCACCTGAAGTAGCTCCTCCAGCACCTTCGTCCTTGGACCTTCTGGCTTCGCTAACACCTGAGGCTTTTACACTCGACAACGGTTGCCGTGCCAAACCACGAATCAGCAAGCAAAGTTTCTTCCAGGCACAGGAAGGCCAGGGTCTGCAGGGTCCTCCAAATGGAGATGACCCACTCAGCACCCTGGATCCCCTCTGGACTCTCAACAAGTCCTGATTTCCTGGAATCCCTTTTGATGAGGGCACTTCTGTTTGTGCCTCAGTGTACTACGTATATTCCCAGATCACTACCATTTTAGTGTTTTTCGCTGCTTATCAAACAGCCTTTATTACTTTAATCCGTTATATTGTAGCAGGGACATGCACAGATTCCTGACTTCTTGTCCATGGCCTGCATCTCTGGGACAGTTTCACTGTGTCTCAGTCCCTGTGCATCTTTCGTTCTGTACTTTTTCTAGTACTGACCTCCTTGTTCCTTAAAGCTGTTCCCCAGCATGCACTCTTCTGAAGATGAGCCAGGCCTTCTTAATGGACATCTGCATTTCAACACCAAATATGTCTTTAACAGTGGAGATAGGAGAATGGAAATCAAAAAGTGGACTCGGTGAGCACTTTAATTTGAGAGAAAGGGACACTGGATTTGTCAGTGTTTGATTTTCTTAAAACTGGAAAAAAAAAACAATGGGGTTCCTCTTTCAAATCCCATTTCAGAACAGTTGACATGGTTACTACTTCTATTGCACAGATTCCTTTCATTCCACTTTGCTGCTTGCATCGTGGCCTACATCTTGTCAGCTATGACCAGGTTGGAAGATGGAAAGAACCGGACAAAAAAAAAGTGCTAATTTTATTAGCATGCACCTGAAAACTAGCGTGGACCAGTTCACAGAATCACATTTCAGTAATGCTAGCTGCGTCCAACTAACATCAGCTCACTCTTACTGTTGGCTGTTTTTGGGGAGTATTTGCTAACTTTATGTATGGCTAAGTGATGCTGTATGCTCTGTACTTCTTTTCCTTATAACACATTATAACCTAACTTATTTCTGATTCAGTACACCATAACATGACTCTTTCTGCCTTGTTAAATGTTGTAAATATCTTAATTAAACATTGATCTCTTCAAAACATTCCTTAACTGTGTTTGGAAAGAGCAGAACGCTTGTACAGGTTTCAACTGTTAGTCAGTAATCCGGTTCACACCAAAGGAAGGACAAGGTGTTGCTGCATCACACCACCAAGAACTGACACGAAAATAAACATGGCATGACAACCTTTTATAACTAATGAGTACAAAGATCTTTTCCCCATGATAAAAACACAGAAAAGTGCATTAGTTACATGTCCAGCTGACAAAGCAAGTCTCGGGGATTGTAACGCAAATGGTAATCTGATATTAATGGTTCATGAAATTTCTCGGAACCCATTTCAGGAAACGGGGTTAGTGATGAGAAATGGACAAAAATATTTTCATATCATCACTGGGTATGTCCGTCTCTCCCAAGGTTCCTTAAGTTTCAGTGGGAAAACATCCTTTAAACTACCACCATTGAAGTTTCGCATGGTTTAGAAGCTGAAAATAATGGAAGGACAACTGATTTAGAACTTTACTGGGATCTTGGATCTAACTTGACCAACACCTCTCTGGGTTTTTTTTTCCCCTCCCCCAAACATTTTCAGGATGAACTCTGTGAAACATGCAATTGAGTGGACGATTGAATCTTGAGCTTCATCACATTGCCCACCTTTAATGAACATTATTATTTAATCCACATGCATTTATCCAGTGCACAAAGTAGATCAGTGTGTTTTTTCCATCAAAGTTTTCCTCCAGTACCAAAGGGGCTAGTGCAAATGGTGGGTGGGTCTTTTTTTTTTTTTTTTTGGTTCCTCAAAATTGGTTGTAGATCTTATCACAGAAAACAGACCAGACCCTGGTCTGTTTGTGCTGTTGTTTCTGATGAAAGACGAGTTGTAGAAATTTAAAACATCATCGTCTGTGACCCGATTTAGCGGCTGCCGATTTGAACTGCTGAACTTCGAGTGCGGTTGTAATGATGACGCAGGTCACTTCTGTTTTGGTACAGTTCCTGTTTTTGAATGTGTAGTGCAGAAAAAAAAAAAAAGAACTGATGACCGTAGGCTTGATTTTTGATTGGAATGGAAGTTGCATCTCACAACCTGAGAGAACCGAGTCTTTCAAATGACCTTTTTAAAGCTCAAACACTAAACATGCTTTCAGGCTGCTTTCATACTTGGAGTTTTTACTTCACCGTCAGCACATTTAGCCTCTCAGGCAAACACAATTCCGCTGACCTTCAGTGGGGGAAATATTTATTTATTTATTTATTTTTGGTCATAGTTTCCAAAATTGAAAAAAGTACAACGACATCAAGTATGAAAGCAGCCAAACCCTGCTTAATGGTACACACACACTGTCTCTCATAGCTTTAGACATCATCATCATCATCATCCTCACCTCTAATAACCCCGCTATCTGAGCTCCCATCATTCTCAACTCATCTAAAAACACACAAAATGAAAGATGGATAAAAACAGGATTCACATTCCTACCAACAAACTACACCGTTTTGGAAACTAAATGTGTACACACACACACCCCTCTAAATCTATCCATGCAGCAATATACCTTAGTATTTACATTCATATTGCTAATAATTTAGCACATCTGTGCTGTTTTGTGCGTTTCTACTCAGCGTATAAGTGTGTGAGTGCAGTGCATATTAGGTTTAACTAGAAATCCAGCAACGGTTAAAATGACTTGTAATTCTAAACTTTGAAAAAATGGCTTTAAAAATACTCGTCTACAAAAAGCATCGATTACACGAAGCATTTTCTAGTCTTTAGGAGTAGATGTTGATGGGGGGGGGGTCAAGCTCATACAAATGAGCTTGTTAATGAATTATCAGAGGCTCTAAAGCATAACTAGATGCAAAACTGTCTTATCTATTTTTGTCTTCGTTAAACAGTGTCGTTATTCAGACTACAAGCTCAGATGCGGTTTAAATTTTAACCTCAAATCAGCAGAGCATCGTGTCAACAGATTACTCGTCTACCAGTCGCTGGTTTTCTGGTCCCTCTACATGGACTCTGTCCTGAAAAGCAAATCATCTGTCTGGTCTCACCCGTGTTCCTGTCCTCCCTCATGTCCTGAGAAGCAGAAATGCACATCTGTGACCACAGAGTGAAGCAAAAAGGATGAACAGGACACAATCACAGGCCTCGTTATAAACGAGCGTGCGCATCTAAAATAAAATATTTATCAGCATTATTATTATACGAGTCGAAGCTGGTCCACGTTCTCGTGGTGTATGACAGGACGGCACTTTATCTTTAGCGTAATAAACCCAGGCTGTGGTGAGACGGTTGGATTTGATCCTCCTGTAAAGACCGCATTGGTAAATATATCCATGATGAATTGTGTAACTGATTATCAGCACAACCCAAAGACTTTTGCATTTCTACAACGAATAAAGATCTTCAAAACATGAAGACAGAGAAATCATTCACGGCAGGGCTCGAACGTGTGAACTGAATCAGTTAAATGACGTATTGCAGACAGGAGACTATTCTTTCTCTCCTGAGATAGACAAAACTAAAGAAACCGTAAAACACACTGAGGCTGATAAATCCTGTTTCAGGTCACAGGAAGCGTTTAACGATTAGACGATTCGGATCAAGGAGTCAACTGAAATGAATCAATACAACAATCTCAAACTGATTATCAGAAAAAGGACAAACTACTGGGGTGGAGAAAAAAAAAAAAAGTCCTTCTCTACATCACCAGTGTTTGTGAACGAGCTCTAAAGTCGGTCACGCCACCCAGAAGCTACCAAATCGAATCGTACTGCATCATATCGAAGCAGATTCAGCGGTATTGTCAAAAATATCAGCTTGTTGACGTATACGATTCTGATTCCTAACACGTGTTGAAGCCTGAGGTTTATCTCCTCCCGTAATGTCCAAGTTCAGTAGTAGGACTCGTTTTCCTCCCATCCAACCAACTAGAGCGCAAAAATCCCACTTTTACGATGAAAGAAAGCAGACCCTCGCTGTCCAAATGAAAACTATGATATAATTAAAGCTTAAATTAGTCAGTGCTTTTTATACATTAAAGATCTGATAATAATATGAGAGTTTAGCAGTTTCGTACAAACGGTTAGAATTTATCACTAATAAATAATTGATTTTTTTTTTTTTTTTTAAATATTAAAAAGTGACACGTCTCCCTCAATACACCTCCATTACAGGTTCATCTGATTACAGTAAGCTTTATGAATAATTCTCTCTCTCTCTCTCTCTCACACACACACACCAGGAGTTATTCTCCGTATAAACGTCTACATTCCCCCCCACTCACACACACGTTCTTCAGGCAGCGATGTTCAGCATCCTGTTCGCTGCTCAAGTAAAAATACACTGATTTGATTTTTCTGAGTCTTTTTCTAGCAAAAATATAAAAAGCTCTTAAAGTCCAGTCTTCCATTAGAAGAAAGAAAAAAAAAAACCAGCAGGAATTCACACTGATTTCATGCCCAATTCTTTCACACTACCGGCATATTATTTTTAAAAATCCCCAGTCTTTACACTCCTCTCTCGCTCACACACACACACTTTCTGTCCAAACCATCAATTCCTGAAAGAAACAGGAAGTAAAAAATTTGAGGCGAGAAGAAATAAACCCAGCGCGTCTGTCCAGGCCAAGCAGAGATGATCGTCCATCACGTCACATCACACACACACACACACACTTCTAAACGTCTGCGTGTGTTTAGTCCAGTTTCTCCAGTACAGAGGGCACGTAGACGAGGCTGAGCTCGCTGCCGAAGTCACACACGATGGCGGCGTTTTCCAGCACAAGGAGCTGCCGTACGTGCTGCCCCTCGCTGTTCTGACCCAGATACACCGTCTGCAGCAGGTCGCCATAGTTCAGGTCCCAGAACGACACGCAGCCGTTACCTCCGGTCACTAATAAACTCTCAGAAATCACAGCCAGGCTGGCGCCGCAGCCCACTTCCTGCGGGGGAAGAACATAAGAAAAACACACAGCTGGGGTGCAAGCTTACACTCACACTTCATCTCTCTCTCACATGCATAATAATGATGATAAATCAGATAAAGGAATAATTCAGCCAAAAATTGTACTTCCTGTTGACCGCAAATGTAGTCGATGAGCTGAGACACGCTTGGTGACGGAGTTACTGTTATCACCCTGAAGCTGATCGTTTTCTTTTAACATCACATTCTGGAGCGTTTTATTCCTCTGACACCACAGAAACTTCACGATTACTATTTTATAAATTAATTAAAATAACGTCTTTTTCCGTCTTGATAAGAAATTTCATGTTACCAAGAAATCGCAGCGTGTAAACTCCTCTCCTCTGCCCTGAAGATGGCAGAAAACTTAAAGTTCCAGCTTCATCTCTGACCGTTACAGAGCGCCGACACTGGAGACTCCTTACAGAAACGTAACGCGGTGTGCGAGGTGACTATAAACACGATGACACGTTACAGCGAGCGTGGTAATATAAATTTGTCAGAACTGCTGCTGTAGAAAAAAAAAAAAAAACACCTTCTGACCAATCAGGATCCAGAATTCAACAGCTTCGGCACGACTACATTTTGCATAACAAGGATATTCGATTTTTTTTATTTTTTTTTGCAAACTAATGTTTGTTACCAGAAGGTTGAGAGTTCAGAATCCAGGTTCAGCCATGATTTAGTTCTACACAAGCAGAAAGCTAGGAGAGCACGGTTAGCATGATGTTATCTGCTAGATATCTACAGGTTCATTCGTTATTAGCAGGTTTAGCTTTTCTGGGTTAGAAATCGACAGCTAAAGGCCTTTTCGTTGCTTTAAAACCTTCTTGCATAGCGACGTGCCGAAGCAGCAACAATATCGACAAGAGCAGGAGGGTGAACAGGAACTGATCTGGAAACACACAGAACACCTGCACACATCACTGGAAGCAGCGCAGGTCCATCAGAAAACATCACGTCAACGTTCAGGTTCAGTTCCAATCCGAGAGACTGGGTTCAGAAATGAGACACACACACTCGTTCCTCTTCACTGTGAAGTAGCCAAGACACTTTTGGCAGAGGTGGACAGTAACGAAGTACATTTACTTGAGTTCTGTACTTAAATACACTTTTTGAGGATCTGTACTTTACTTGAGTTTTATTTTTTTTGGAAACTTATGACTTTAACTTCACTACATTTGAAAGACAAATATCGTACTTTTCACTCCACTAC
>JAOANJ010000011.1:38505516-38515853 GCA_026413345.1 Ariopsis seemanni | reverse complement strand
GTGTTCTTCCCGAGGAGCTGGCTGAGGTGTCTGGGGAAAGGGAAGTTTGGGCTTCCATGCTCAGACTGCTGCCTCCGTGACCCGGCCCCGGATAAAGCGGACGAAGACAAGACGAGAATTTTATTACGATTCATGAGAAAAAGTAAAACAGATATTTCAGACAGACAATCTCACAAGCACAACTGTTGCCACGGACATGCTTTCATCAACCAATAGGAAATGCCCAGGGCCGGGGTTTAATTTAATATTTTCCCAGATCTGTAAAATCCAGCGCTACAAAATCAACAAGAAGTTCACAGCAAACCTGAACGTGTCATGTACATGTTAGCATAAAATGAAGCATGATCGTTATAAATCTTCCAGATAGTTAAGGCGAACAGTGTTCTTAAGTCCCCACAGAATGGCTTCTTCTTCTTAAACAGGAAGTCAGAGTGATGTGGTGTTTAACTGCGTCACTGATTTACATCTGCTTTTTGTTAGCAACATTAGCAAACCGTAGTAGTGTGGGTTAAAAAAAAAAAGTGTACATTTTATTTTAGGTGAACTTTCTCCTTTAAGCAGGTCTGCGGTAAAGTAAACAGTGTCTGATGAAGCTTTTGTGAAGGAATCGTTAATGAACGGTATAAATCTGTTAAAGGCCAGATAAAATTCCCGCTTTAGTGACGCGTGTTCCCACGGTAACGTGCTGCACTGAGGCACCCAACCCCCGAGCTGACGGGAGTAGTTAAAGGTTACACTCAGATTTTCACCTCAGAATGCTAACGTTGCTAATCCTGAATGAAAGCTGAACACAGGTTTATTATATGAACTTATCAGTTCTAACTTAGCATTTTGGTGAGGATTTTTTAAAATCAGAATTTAAACAACAAGCTTATTATCCATAACTTATTTAAAAAAAAAAAAAAAAAACTTGAACTACAGGGTGAATTCCTGCTTTAACATCTTTAAATAACTTTTCGTTTTCTCTCTGGCAAATTCCACATCAATTATGATTTTTTCCCCCCGTGTTTATATTATAGATGGACAGACAGGCAGATGGATGAACAGAGTGATAGATGGATAGATTAATTAATAAATAAATAAATAAATAAATAAGATCGGCAATTTAAGTGTCTCATGCTCCAGAGAATATGGTACTGCTGATGGGGGCAAATTTTGTGCCTCGTCTCTAAATTAGGAGGCACCAGTGTGTGTGTGTGTGTGTGTTAGGGGCACATTCCAACAATGCAGCTTTGAACACACACACTGGTCCACTGTCTCTGCTCATCCTTTCACACATTGTGGCCTTTGTGGGTGTTTTGCGAGATCTCCAAGCTCCGACACACACACACACACACACACACACACACAGTCTCTCTCACACACACACACACCCCGTCTCCGCGACAGGAAGCGACAGGAAGAGAAACAGATTCCAAAAATACATTTTCTTTTCGGGGAGTGATGTGACGCCCAATGCTCAGAGCAGCTGCTTCAGTCAACGCCAATAAATCCTGAGATATTATTACCGAAACACAACACAACAATCACAATTAAATCCCAGACCAGTGACGCTACGTTCACACTAGCAAGCAACAGGAGCACGTTAATTTTCCACCTACTTGCATGACATGATTCTGTGATTTCAGCGACGCCAACAAGCGACATCCGAGTTGAGCTTTTCTCAAATCGAAGCACATTGGGTATGATGCTGGAAAGTTAAGAGCTGTTATGGTAGTTTTTATCCAGACTCCTAACTGAGTGCATAGTGCTCTGTGATACTGGTTAAAGATGTAAATTCCAGATTGACTTCGGTTCAAGTTTTGCTCAGTAAATATATTCGCGCTGGAAGTCTGAAGCGAAAATCAGCGAGTGTGATGAAATGTATCAATTTTTTAAATTTTCCTGACATAAAGCCACTCACAGCTGGTGTCCAGTCATTTGCGTTACGCGTTTATGTATTTGCGACTGCAGTAAATCTGTCTCCGAGCGTGGCGGAAAAATATTTCAACAAAAATCAGTAGACTGCTTCACAAAGGGAAAGACTGAGAAAGACACAGGTCATGCTGTGACACAGGGACAGAAAGTGCCATCTACCGTCTTCTGCATACGTGAGCTCACAGATACTTATGACTGGCTAGTGTGCCCCTCCCCCAAGAGAACACATAGAATTAGGACTTTCAGCTACAAATAGTTCTGGAAACCTCCACCAGTTAACAAAGTGCTAGTGTTTAGATCATGCGTGATGCCTAGCCTTCTAAAAGTTTGTTTTTCTCAAAATCAACAATGTGTCAAAACTTGAAACGTCCTTCTTACCTTCGGCTGCTTCCTGCAGGTCCAGAGGTCACCGAAGGTCATCATTCAGTCAGGAGAGGCAAAGAAAGAAAGAAAAAAAGTTAAATCAAATCAGATTCAAAGTCCTCCTTCATCTGTGGAATCATTCCTTCACCCTGAGTCACCGTCTCGAGACCTCAGAATCAAAACTGCTTTCTTATGACTCATTTCACAGGTGTTTCGAGACAGATACGAGCTCGTACGCCTCAGCGAAACAGCGCAATAAACAATTTAACCATGTTCATGCCGTGTAACTGTGCTCACCATGCTGAAAGAAGAAGATGGAGTGTGTGTTCATGGCTTTGGGGTGTGTAAAGAAAATTACACTAAAGCCAGCAGTGAGGGGTAGTTTAGCGTTACTGTACCGCGATAAACCCCGCGTTACCTCCGTATTCACACCGGACACAGCGTCACAGAAACAAATCTCAGCTGCTGCTTTTGAAAATATTTTAAATCAACTCCAACATTTGATTTTACATCACGAGGACGTAAAGCTACATTTCTGTTTTGTTTAATTTTTAATAATTAACAAAATTAGCGTAGTTTGAGAGCTAGCTACCTCGGTAAGTTGTTACGTGTGTCACACAATTTTATTTTTACAATTGGTTGCTTGTTTATTTTTGTGGTTGTTTTTTTATTCTTTATTTGGTTTATTTATTTAGTTATTTATATTTTGTTCATTTTTTGCTTGTTTTGTTTATTTATTGATTTAATTGTCTTAATTTTCTTGCTCTTTCTCCTATTCATTTACCGGTACATTTATTACATTTTTTTTTATTTGCTAGTTTAATTTATTGCATTGGTTCATTTATTTATTTTGCTGATTCTTTGTTTTATTTACAAAAACAAATGATCTGTCTGTCTGTATCTCTCTGTATGCCTGCACCTCAAGCACCTGAAGACCTAAAATTCACAGCTGTAGCTTCAGCTACTCAGAAACTTTGTCAGATACAAAGTGACTCTCACACACACACACACACACACACACACACACACACACACACACACACACACTGTCTGTTCGCTAAATGGGTCATCAGTGCCTTCACTGGGGCTGGAAATTTCTCATCACTGCTCATAAAACAAAACAAAAGGAAAAAGTAAAAATGCTGCATTTCCATTTCTCTGTTTATTGACGTGATCGAGTTTCACTCAGTGAGGATGAGAACCGGACCACAACCTTCAGTACATCGCAGGATGTGCTATAACGTCACTTTCTCAGAGCATGACACGAGAGGCAGTACATCAGTGTGAGAACATCAGGACGAGGAATCGGAGTGATCGCACTAAAAACAGAAATGTCACAGCCATGTGTGTGTGAGAGAGAGTTCTACATTTGGAACAGTTTACGACATCCCTCCCATCTCCAACACACACTCGGTCCGAAGAGGCAAGCATAAAGAAAACACCATCAGCAAACGTGGGCCAAACAGGAAGTGACCTTCCTTTTCCAGAGTAATTAACACGTCAGTATAAAACCAAACCCACTTCTACTCGACCAAACATTTTGTGCGCACGCGCGAGAGAGAGAGAGAGAGAGAGAGAGAGAGAGAGAGAGAGAGAGACACACACACACAAAAGTGCAACATAACATCTACACAGCAAAAACACCAACATTAAAGGTGCAGTCAGTGATTTTGCCTGAGCTAGCTATTCCAAAACTTACAATCCAAACAAAACCAGCTCCTCCCTGAGGTAGCGTTCCCACCCAAGCCACGCCCCCAACATGAGCTGGTGAGGCTACATGCTGATTTAGACGTCTGCAACTCTGTGACGCTTGTGTAGGTGTCTGCTTTCATACTTCATATTTGTACGTAGCATGATGTGTCCCCCCTAGACGGCAGTGTTGCATGAGCCAAACCAGAATTTACAAAAAGAGAACGCAAAAAAAGTGACAGACAGTCCTGTTTTTCATCGTAGGAATAACACATAGAAGGATTTGACATAATATTTGTCGTCAGCCTCTTTTTTTTGGTTGTTTCAGGCAAAAAATTCTCAAAAACATGCCTTTTTGTCCACTTTTGGTTTAACATTTTTATCAGCATCCCTAACGCTGGGATCAGACGACACCAATTTGGACAGATTTTGATGCGATTTTCTTGTGGCCAACAAATTTCTGACATCAGGAATGATGAATGGGTCGTACAGCATGACATAATTTAAGAACAGCGATGTGGCGTCCAGGACGTCCCACGACACCCAGAATAAAAGTCTCGTAGGTCAGAATTTTTTGTATTTTCTCACCTAGTTTGACTCCTACGTCGTGTTCCTTTTTTTTCCTCCACAAAACATACCGTGTTCTGTAACATTCCTTCTGTAGCTGTGATTGACCCTCTTTTGACCCTCCTCCTAGACGACACGCAAGGACATGAACGATTGGTCGGGGTCGGACCTGTAGCGTTGGCAGTCTCCAGACCAAAACACGGCAAGAAATGATGGCACTACAATTGTCTAATCGGACATGACGTCAATCAGGAAAGACAAAAATATCATGTAGTCTGATTGCGGCATTATAAACATAGCGAACTGATGTTAATGATAAATGGCAGTCAAGGCAAACATACATTTCATTGCACGTTAACGAGCTCCATTTACTGGAACCGAATGCGAGGATCTCGCTTTCAAGCAGGAAAACCTAGTCGAGAAGAGAATGTGAACCATATCATTACTAATATCAGATTGGCAGAAAGAGGGCGGAGCTTCTAGTTCAATGCACCTATGCAACTGGGAGTCATTCCAGATTTATATGTCGATTAGTTCATCTGACTTTTTGGGGGTGGAGGAGGGGAACCATGTGAAGCTGCTCCATAAAATGTCTCAAGGTTAGAAGGTCCTGTGTTTGTGTTGTTGGGCGACATTGTTTTCTGAGACCGTTTACAGAAAAGACGTTGTTAATTCTAATTTTATTGATGATCAGAGAGGTCGAGTCAGTGAAGCAGCTCAAGCATGGAAAAAAAAAAAAAGTTCAGGTAGATGAAAGATGACCCTAAAACATGAGTTACAAGCAGAATGACTCAGTCATGACTCAGGTTCTAACACACACATTCCCTCTCTTTGAGGTCAAGATTTGCATCCGTGTTCTGCCCAAATGCGACCCAACCCCCAGAAGAAGGGCGCTGGGGAGCTTGATGGAAATGCAAGGGTTTATCAGAGGAACACACATCTTTCCGGCTGAACAACAAACGAACACATTTACCAAAAAATAAAAAATAAAAAATGGTGTCCATGCCAAGCCGAGGAGAAAACCTGTACGAGCAAAATGCTTACTTTATTTTTGTTGTTGTTCAGAGAGAGAAAGAGATAATGAGAGCATTCCTGAGGCAGGGTGTATCATCGTTTCTCTTTGTTACACACAGGAACAGATGGCTTTATAAACATAATCATCATCTGTTTTTTTTCCCTGTTTTTTTTTTAAATCCCAAACACAACTCTGTAAAGACAATCAGGTTGCGTTGCAGTTATGAAACTGGCGAATTTGCCTCCTCGGGGGGGCTGTTTGAGCAGGTCAAACCCAAAGAACCACTGGGTGAGGACTGACAGGGCTTTTGTGGGATCCATTAGATTTCTGAAGAGTAACAATTTTTGAGATTGTGTACAGTTTTTCGAGGGGCGGGAACTGCAGCCCGCTTGGCTACAGTGACACGGGGGAGGCGGGAACTGCAGCCCACTTGGCTACAGTGATATTAGGGATGGGTTCTAATTAGTTACAGTAGTCCAAGAGGTGGAAACCGTGGTCCGATTGATAAAAGCACCGCCATTGGGGGTAAGAATTTTCATCTGGTTATTGCATCACTGGGGCAAGAACTGAGCTGGTTGTTGTAGGCGGGAACTATAGTAGGCAGGTATGATTGGTTACAGTGGCACTGGGGATAAGAAGTGTGGTCTGACTGGTTCCGGTGAGAGATTAAAGGGGGCAGTCAGGTCAATCTGCAGAACTTTGGTTTTGATTGGTTACAGTGGCCTTGGGGGTGGGATCTGTGGCCCAACTAATAAAGGCAGCACTGGGAGCGGGAACTTTTGTCTGGTTATAGTGGCATTGGGGAGGTCTATGGCAATCTGATTGGTTACAGTGATACTGGTATGCAGGAGTTGTAGTCTGATTGGGTAAAGCCACCCTGGGGGCGGGAACTATGTGCTATTGGTTATAGAAGCACAATGTTCTGACTGGTTACAGTGACATTACTGGCAGGAAGTTTATTCTGATTTAAGTGGCATTAGAGGTGGGATCTGCAATCTCATTGGTTACTATTGTATTGACAGTGAAAAATGAGGTCTCACTGGTTACAGTGGGTTTGGAGGCGGGACCTGCAGTCTGATTGGTTACAGTTGAACTGGAGGCAGGAACACAGTCAAGACTCCAGCACAGCTAAGAGCTGATTTGTTCACCTAATTCTAAGTGTTAAGTTTTTTTGAGGAGCAGAAAGGAGATTATGTTGAGGTTCTGGAGGTTCTGTAGACTCGCTGTGAGATCAAACCCCACACCCACCCACTTCTCCAGGAATCTAATTACAGCGACGAGACAGTGTAGGAACTCTGAATGCGGTGTGAAATCCCTCTGAGCCTCTGATAGTTGGTGACGGGATGAAGGGAAAATTACACGCTTCACTGGTGCAGAGCCGTATCAGATGAAAGTGAGCTTTCGCTAATCACCTCGCCCTCTGAACACTGGAGTGAGGCATGATGGGACAGTGGGAGGGATGGGGGGACACCTGTCAGCCTGCTCTGATCATTATTAGGCTGGAAAACCCCTCTGCATAGTCTTCGTATCTAACATCGACACGTCACCGCCGGCTAAACACCCACCTGTCTGTCTGCCTGCTTCAGGTGCTTGCGCCTCTTACACACACACACACACACACACACACACACACACACACACACACACACACACACACACACGCCTCTTGCACCTCTGCCTCTCTCTCACTCACTCATATTTCAAATCTGACTTACCATGTCACCTCGTGGAAAGTTTTGAAACCGGAGTGTGAGCCTCACACTGCTGCACATGCTCAATGAATAGGAATGAAACTCCCCCTTCATGCCCTCAAGACACATTCTCTCTTCATTTAACACCATCTGTTTACTCAAACCGTTAGAAAAACAGAAGCACACGGAGCCGAGGATCACGCAAAAAATAAATAAATAAAATCAGCAGCAAAATAAAAGACGCTACGGTTGTATACAATACTGTTACAGCTGGTCGGCATGTTAATAACTCGTGGATAATTATCTTCAGCTAAAACGTCATGGAGCAGAAAAATTCTTCCAAAGACCAAAAATTCATCTTCTATCCTTCTAACACACAGCTGCTGAAAGTCAGAAAAGTCCTGCAATATTAAATATGTATGACTTCCTACTTTAATTCTCTGCTCGTTTTCCAGCTGTGGTTAATGCAGGTGTAAATATACTGCATGTGTAACATCAGTACCTGAAAATGAAAAAACAACATTTCCTTAACAGATGTCCGATCTATTATTGAAGCATTACAGAAATTTATTGATTATGAAATGTAAAAATCATTCGATCTGACCACGATATTTTCAAACGTCCCTGAAAAACATTGTAACGTGCACAAAGGTGTCCAGATGCTGCCTTAACTCTTTCAACAAAAGGATAAAACAATGCCATCTTCTCACATTTCATTTTTGGCGAGTAGTCACATCAGCTGGAAACACACACACACACGTGCACACACGCCAGCCTGATAGGACACCAGTTCCTGAGAACTCGAGAGAAAAAACAGGCCCACAAGGTCCAACAGATCTCTCACAGCGATTAGACAAGTCCTGACACAGATTACTCCAGCAAGATTAGTGTTATTTTGACTAACAGCAAGTACACACCCCAAAGCTGTGCTTTCTGCAACATTTCAATTGAGATCTCAATTTTTTGCAAATTAGATACGACACTAAAGCGATAACTCCAAACGACAGGCTTGGATTCCTCGGTCCAACGTGTTATGCTGCCTTGTGATGCAGCTGTTCGAAAAGATGCAGATAGCTACCAATCGTACACATGTTTAGAAAAAAAAAAAAAATAGACTCACCAGAAGCGACTTTATGTAGCTAGTACGGCTAGCCTGTGCTGCTAATCCGCTAACGATGCTAGTACGAAAAACTAGCACGGCGCATACAGGATCTCAAGGAACCGATTTTCAGCGATACATTTTGGCTCCTTCTGAGCTAAAAAGGGCTGGATGATCAGGCCACACCCACAAGAGACAAACTACAAGTAAGACAAGCTGGTTCGTAGTGTGAACGCAAGGTTAGATCACATGACCATCTTCCTGGTCATCTGAATGCAGTGTGTTTAGAAACCGTTACAGAGCGAACCGGACGGTGAAGACGAAGCTTCCACGAAGAATTCTAAATAAACTAAAACTACCAATATAATGAACAAACAGGAAAACAGACAGTCCTGGGATTTAACGTGGTGAATATCACGATGTAGATCATGCGCCTGATTATTTAGTCATCAGTGTGATTTAAGGGCGAGACGGTGAAGTGGTTTTAAAAACCAAGCACTGATTCAGACGTTTAGCGGCGCTGGGAAGCGAGTCATACTCGAGTGTGTGGAAAGACAAAAGCTGCTTGAGCTGCTCTACCTCAGGTCACAGCTTTAAATGTGAGTTAGTGTGTGCACACGCAAGTGTGTGTGTGTGTGAGAGAGAGTGCTTCACGCCTGACTGCTGTCCAGTTAGCCATGATCTACTGCTCATTTCCAGATGACGCTATTACACACCATGAGCTTTGTTTTTTCCAAAGGAGCGAGGGATGTTCACAGGGTGTGTGTGTGTGTGAGAAAGAACAAGCATGTCGTTTCCTTTTAGCGAATCATGAAATCAGAGGCAGGATTTCCCCGCAGTGATTCAAGCCTCTCGTTACATCAGACAGTGGAACAGACTGGAGATGATAATCGGTTATGTGATAAGTCTGGAGTAATACAGCGTGTGTGATGCAGTTATAGAAAACTAATCAATGATGGAGTGGTGTGATGAAGCAGAGTCACTATTACCACCATGAGGTTTATTGTTATACTAGCTATAGCAAATGTTTAATTCCTCATACGCCACAGCTATGTGTCAACAATTATGAATTTATATTAATTAGAGAAACTTTAATGCTGCGGGCTGCCACCAACGCCACGCCTCACTGCCACCAACGCCACGCCTCACTGCTTGATCCAGCAGCTCCTGTTTCAGATCCTTCACGTTTCTCTCACTCACCTGAACACTTACACACCCGTTTCTGTTTCCTCTCATCATTATGGTGTACATCAGTCGCTCATTTCCACACGTTCGTTATATTTTACAAGCTCAATTCTGAGCGTTTCTCATTTTTGCTCTGATTGCCCCCGTGTACAACCACGCCTGAACATTTGGATTTATCAGTAAATATTTTACTTGCACCTGCTTCAGACTTTATAATGGTGAAGGTGACGATGAGCAACATTGAGTTTACACCAAACTCAACACTCACTGAAATGGAGTTTAATAAAGAAGAAGAGAAGAGCTTGTAGTTTATTACCTGTAGGCACAGACTGGCATGTTTCACCCATGTTAATAACCGGTAATAACTGTTAATAACATAGTAAATAGAGAATCTAAATCACTCCAAAAACAGAATGTGATTCTTCAACCAACACCTTTATCTTTTACCAAGAAAAACCCTAAAACTCAATCTGTTCAGAGATGGACAATAAAAACAAGGCATACGTTCGGGCCTATTTCAGGGTTTTTCAGCATGGTTCAGTTCCTCCCTCTCTCACTCACACACACACACACACACACACACACACACACACAGGAATGCAGCCCGGCTCAAATTTAGCACAATGCTAATAATTCAGATGTGGACAGATGCAAAAATGCAGCACGATGGACATCAGTGCTGCATAATTACACTAATACTGTACTGTAAATAACTACTGCCGTGTTTACATAAAGAACATTAGTCATCAATTCCTTTAGCTTCTGACGTACAACCAAAAACCACTAAAATCTTTGTTCATTTGTTTGACTG
>JAOANJ010000011.1:37424165-37438206 GCA_026413345.1 Ariopsis seemanni | reverse complement strand
GGCTGAGGTGCCCTTGAGCGAGGTACCGAACCCCTGACTGCTCCCCGGGTGCTCTGGTGTGGCTGCCCACTGCTCTGTGTGTGTGTGTTCACTGCTTCAGATGGGTTAAATGCGGAGGATGAATTTCACTGTGCTTGAAGTGTGCATGTGATAAATAAAGGTTTCTTCTCCTCTTCTTTTCCTACAAACGTAATTGATCATCCAAGATATGTACAGAGTTGACTTGTTTTTGTTCATCACTGAAGCTGATTTTTATACGATTTCTCCGCTGTTTTGAGATTAGAACTGGCGTGATTTGAGATCAGTGATTTTGTCTGATTGATTTGCAATGAAAGGAAATTACTACGTTCTGCTTTACGTCGTCAATGAGCGCAGACTCGCATAGCATATAAACGCAAACAAGCGTGATGTGATGAGTGGAAGGTTTTTTTATTTTTTTTTATTTTTTCCCTTTCAGTCTGTTAGCATGTTGCGTTTGTTTCGCTACGGCTACCATTGTATCTGTCGCTGTCCCGTGAGTTGGCGTCCTCTTATTGGTGTCGTAACCACGCTCACACGCTCATGGAGATTTTTAATAAAAAATTCTCACAGTGACAAATTTGTCATCAGATGTCTTTTGATCACAATGGCACTAAACTGTTGAACTTAAAATATTTAAATAAATTTAAATGCAGTGTATGGTGTGCATTCGTACATTTAAATTCAGTGGAAATCATCAAACTTGGTACTGAATTTAAATATCAGCGATACCTCAATTTGCACAATGGTGCCCAATTTTACGAAGGTTATTTATTTATTTTCAAATTTATGATGATGAATAAACAAAACAAAAAAGCTAAATAAAAATTATCTATTTAAATTGCTAAAAAATGGAAAAAAGATTGACATTTGTGAATGGAGAAGCTAAAAAGGCTGGGATAAAAGTACAAAAGAAAAGTAAGTTAAAGATTATTTTTTGGTCGTCGTCGTTGTCCCCAAAGAAAATTAGAACATTTCTGGATTTTTTTTTTTCCTTTATTTAACTTCACAACAAAGCTTAAACAAATCCCCCCCCCCCCTCAGCTCAGTGTGATTGATAAGAAAAAGAAGAAATGCACCTTTTTTTTTTTTTAAATCTGATGTAGCTCTGATTTCCTTCTAAAATGCCTTTTGTCTTTCCGAGCTGTATTTTGGTGCCCTGTTATTTTTATTTCGCGGTCACAGTAATTAGGCAGCTCGAACCCTGTGGTTAGGTCGATGTTCCTGCCACGTACAGTACCACTAAATGAACGCTTTATTCAAAACCCGTAATCTTTTGTCTCGGGGTGAAGCTGAATTCCTGCTCTGGGAGCTTGAACATGAAGAGTACTGCAGATAAAGAGGATTTTGTCGTCATGCTGAGAGAAATTGTTTGTTTTGATTTGTACCTTCACGTTAACAGCTGGCGTGTAGCTTGTCGCTTGTGGCCGTGGCCTGTCCATGTTTTTTTTTGTTTTAATTCCAATGGGAATTGTATCATAGCTATATATAATGTATACACAGCACTCTTAATGCTAACTAATTAAACATTAATATCGCAGTTATCAGCGTGTTTGCTTCACGTGTTTTGTCCTCACTTCATTCTCAGATTAGATTCGCAAACCTCGCTCACAGTTCTCGAGCTACATACGCTCAATAGGAGCACCAACGATCTCTGATACTTTCTTCTGACTTATTTTTTTTTGTATTCCTGATGAAACCACGGTTCTTCCACTTTTGACTGTTGGACAGAAAGCAGCAGGAAACTGAAGAGATGTCGGAACGTCGGTGTGTGCCGCGCTGTGGTCTGAGGAATAGTTTGAGTGAGTTGACACTGGAGACTCCTTCCATATATGTTCAGTTTTGCTGAATGTCGTCACTTGTCGTGACTGAGTTCGTTTGTAGAAAATGAAGTGGTGCTTTGTTGACTGTGAATGTTACGAGTTACAATGTTTTACAATTGATTTTTTTTCCCTCTCTCTCACTACTGTTGCCATAGAGATTTAAAAGCTACCTCCGGATTCCTGGAAACGTGTTTTGTGGCGGTGCGTACTTACCTGTGAATAAAACCGAAATGAATATTCGATAGCTGTTTCAACTCGGAGCCTTCCTTTTTTTAGGTCTCTCTCCCTCTCTCTCGTTATTTTGAGGAAACCCCTCACCCTCCCTGCTCAGTGCTCGTGTGCATGACCATGATGGTCTCAACATCTGGCTGTTTCCATGGCAACTGCAGGCAAAAAAAAAAAAAAAAGGGAGCATGTGCTGTGTTGGTTTTACCGCAGCTATGCATGTGGAAGTTGAAAAGGAATCCCTGTGTGTGTGTGTGTGTGTGTTTTGCAGGGGAAACAATAAACGAAAGTCACACAAGACTGATTGATTTATTTTCATTATTATTTTTTATTTCCTTTTTCACCGTTGCTCTATTCTGCAGCTCCTCTCACCGCTCACCCTTCTGTTTCTAGGATAAGTCAGCGTGTGCACAGTTTCATGTTCTGCTTTTAGAAACCCAAAAATAGTTTTCTATCTGTGTCGTTTTTGGCTTCGCAACAGCACAGGCTTTCAATATTTTTAGATTTTGGCACATTTTCCCCGCACTGAAAAGAACACCGCGCAATAAAAGTGTTCCTCATGAACATTTCCACCACCTTGCATGTAGTATTGAGTTATGGATTCTGATTGGTCAGAAGGTGTTGGTTAATTTTCTATCACGGCGGCTCTAACAGTAGTGCATGTCATGACCTATACGTTGGTTGAGTAAAGGCGTCTGTGCAGCAGGTATTTTTGGTCGAAGTGGCTTGCACACAGAGCGGTCCTTAGAGTTTAGCAGTCTTTCTTATGAAGCTTAAAAATAGAAACCGAAACCTCTGATTGAATACGTGAAAAGGTGTTCACACTTGGAAGGGGGGGGGGGGGGTTTCTGCATGCTGTATAAAGTGTGGTTCAGGGTGATGAAGGATTTTTAGCTTATGGGTCATGTTGCACTTAGTAGACTAGGGGGGAAAAGAGAACTGTTTAGGCATTAATAATACATCAACAAATCTTTTAATTTATCTGAAAGGTATTTTGAAAACGTATGATTCGATACTCCTGGCTGGCTCGCTTCTGTGTCATGATCTGAAAGTTATTTTGCAAACCGATGTATATGATTTCAACACTCCTGGCTGGCTTGCTTGTCTTTCTTACAACTAATTCAGCATGATTTAGGAAATTCTTTGGCCAATTCCTGGCCACCAGCCAGCTCTCCTCTGTCATACGTCAGCTTCCAGCCATGGAGGTTGAAGGCCAACACATGCTTCCACCAAGTCATGTGAAGCCAACCAGATATTTTGAATACAGTCTGAGGAAAGTGCTGTCTGCCCTCTTCCTCATACATCATGACTGGATACCTACCCACTACATTTCTGATTTAAAAGCCAGATGTTTCTGGTAACTCTGACCAGCTGTAAAAAAATGTGATGGCCAAATCCAGCCCGAAGGGTAAAATGGCAACGACTGGGGGGGGACATGCAGTGTGTTGAAAATGTCTATGATTTTGGCCTTCCATTTCCAATCTCCATAATGGCTGGTTTGTTGTAAGGCTTTTGTAGTATCCCATATATTCCAAGATATTGCCCAGGATGTATGTACTATCACAGTGGAGAAGAAAGGTCTCAAAATGGCATGAACATAAACATGGTATTGACCAGAAGGTTGTTTTTCCAGAGGCTTGCAGTTGGCTCTTTGAGCACGCGAACTCTCAGATTCTTCAATCTGTGTAGTAAAGTCAGGGATAATTCTTAAATTCTTGGAATGTCCTGTTGTTGATCTGTGTGGCTGTGTATGAGCACGGCATGTTACAGTAGCTCATTTTGGCTCGGTTTTGTTTTCTTGTGGCTGAAGATCAAGGCTGAAAAGACCTACTGGCATAAATATGAGAAGGTCCCACACACACGCTCACTCGCACGTACACACCCTCTCCCTGAGGGCCATAACTTCTGACATGAAAGCAGGCTTTGACCTTTCTCCATTATGATTCTCTTTTATGATCCGTCTGAATTGCCCAAAAATTGTACTGGGATTGGAATGCGTGAGCGTGTGAAAGAAGTCGTCATGACAGCGAACACTTCAAAGCTTGCAAATTCTTTCAGCTTCTGTTTGTGTGCAAATATCAACCTGGGTTGGAAATATTTAGACAACGACGTGAAGTACAGTTTACATTAGATCCAGGTGTGCTGAGAAAATGATCCCATTTAGAAGGGAAAAAAAACTTGATGCATCTTGACAAGCCTTCATAATTACTGTTTATGGGGTTTTATGGCCCTGGAACTTTCCTCTCGTACGCCTGCCAGGCATAACAGCCGAGAGAGAGTGACTGAATAATCCCAGATAAATGCTTAAGCAGCAGGAAGTGGTGGTGTAAAGTCACACCAGGGGATTTTAGCAGCTATTTAATCATCTCCACTCAAGATATATTAATTTTTTAGAACATAAATCCTTTGTATTTTTGCTGCCTGCTGGTTTATGGCTTGTTTAAGCAGCTGCTTAAGGCCTCCAGTCCACCAGGGGGCGCCATGATTTTTAAGAATAAATAATGAGATGTTTTTGGTTTGCCCAGCTGTCTATGCTTCTGTCTGAGATTCTCGTAAGCGTGGTATCTTCAGAACGAGCGCATGAATGATCGTAGGATTTGTGTGGAATATGGAACATCTGGAGCTCCGAGTGTAAATTTCCAATCTTGTCTCCAGATGAATGACTTACTGATGGCCACGGTGATCGGTTTATGGTTTTAAAATGAGACACTGTCCACGTAAAGGCTTGTAAGACGAAGGAGGCTCAAGCAACACCATGAATATCAAAGCCTTTTGCGTTCCCGTTTCTGATGAAGAACAATTGAGCTCCACGCTGTGATCAAAGCCACGTGTGTGTTTTGTTAGTTCACCGTGTGGACTGATGTTTGCGTTCCTGTTGCAGGAACAAAGCCCAAGCGGAATCTGTGTTTTTGCCTTCAATACGAAGACCAGGCTCGCTTCAGGGTTACACACAGAGAGACAGCTACAGATGTTGTAAATTTTGCTTCCTCTTGACTAAACTCGATGGTGGCGTATTCAGGCCTAAAAATACGGCGCTAAGAGACGGGTGTAATATTGCGATGGGGGACCCTCAGAATTTCAGAGATTAGAGTTGTAAAGTTTATGAGAGAAACCTTGGACATTCTTTGAGACCACAATCTCATGCTTCCCGGCTGCAGTGCATTCTGGGGAATGTAGTCAGGGAAAATATCTGTGCTTTATTCTTTTATTTTGCATGATCGAAGAGGAAAGACTGCATTTTCTATAAACTCTCGGCTTGGCCGCGGCGTCTGTGGGGTGATGTTGATCTGATCTGCAAAGTGAAGTACTCTGTTTCCTTAACAAAAATAAATAAATACGACTTTCTCCCCATGAATTTGTAATTTTATTTTTTTTATTTTATCTTTTTGTGTATGTGGGGTGGGGGGTTCTTGCAAATTTATGATTTTAGTCTCGGAAATTGAGTTGAAATTTTATTTATTTTTAAATTCTTGGATTATTACCCCCTTCCCCAGCTCTGTCTTTGTGTTTCTCTATCTTTCACTCTGTCTTTCTCCCTCTGTCTCTTGCTGTCTTTCTCTTGCTGTCTGTCTTCTTTCTCTGTCTGTCTTTCTCTTGCTGTCGCTGTCTTTCTCTTGCTGTCTTTTTCTCGCTGTTTCGCTGTCTTTCTCTCGCTCTTTCTCCCTCTGTCTCTCTCTCTTTCTCTCTCCCTGTCTCACTGTTTGTCTTTTTCTCTTTCACCTACAATGGCCCTCATACACCATCATAGATCTTTTTGTAGATAATTGATCGAATCAACTTTAAGATTGTGGTAACATGTTGGACATTTTATCGTGCGCTTTTTTTTTTTGTAAGCCCTCTTGTCGTTCATTGTCCTCCTGATCCTTTTCTTGTTATCCAAATTATATCATAATTACTGTATGTGTGATTAAATTTGAGTTAAATTGTGTAAAATTTAAGTTGGTTTATTTCCATTCCAACATGAATGATTTGGCCTGATTACTGATAGCAGTGTAATGTGATATATTATCAGTAACATGATGATTATCAAAAAGAATTTGATATATTGCGATATCTTGTTAGAAGTCAGTGTTAAATAATTATTAAATAAAAAAAGATCACTTTGTTTACTCTCGTTTGTAATGGAACTTTTTTGTTTTGCTGGAAGGGTCTGTTTTATTGATTTAATTTATTTATTGAGAGTGGTGCTGTGGTGATATTTTTGTCATATCTCTCTGCCTCTGGTTGATCTGTGAACACGCTGGAAGAATTGTAAATGAGTTCTCGTGGCAGGGGTGTGGATCTTTTCCGAGAGCGTGACTCTCTCAGGTCACACCTCCTGTTCTTTGTCTCTTCCTCAATCCTGCAGAAGATAAAGTGAAGGTCATGAAACACAATAAAGCCTCCTGTAGTCCGTAACGAAGCTCTTTATGATCCCACGTCGCTGAAGATCGAGTCCCCACACGGGGGTGTCTCGTGCTTTCATCGGAGAGTCATAAAGTTACCAGTGTGAGTTTTGTTTGTCGACCTTCTGCATTCCGCTCGCTCTGTTTCTCGGAGAGGAAGAGGAGGTAAAGAAGGCATTCTGTTGCAGCAGAAGGTGGCAAGCTGTGAGCAGTGGAACGATTCTTACTCCAGAGGCTGAGAGAGAGAGACACGAAGTGGAGGTCATGTGACCTGAGCTGCTTCAGCAGTGCAATACAGGTGCACCAACACACACAGGCTCATGCTGTTATTGGAAAACAAACAACAACTTTTACCATGTAGAAGTGGATTATTTTTGAAATTTTATTTATTTAAAGAATGTCGTACTTTTTATCTGTTTATAGTTGCGAGTCATGGCCATGAAAAAAACATTCTGACACTGGAGACTCCTTCCATAAACATTAATGAAACTTGTCCTTGCACTAAAAATCCTCAATGAATCAACGTTTTTTTAAAATCTGTATTAGAACAAGTGCATGATTTTAAATAATCAGTTTTGAGAATTCAACAGCGCTGTGGTGTGGATGTTGTACATCACGTAATCAATCATCCACACACACACACACACACACACACACACACACACTGCTCCTCAGTGCGGGTTTTGTTTTTGAGGAAGAATCTCGGCGCTGGTTCGTGTGGCAGGATGTCGCAGTGCTGCTTTGAACAGCGCATGAATGAGTGTGTCGTTCTCATGCTGTATGAAGCTCTCATTGTTCGCGTTCTCAGTGTGAGAGAGAGACGAAGAGGAAGAGCTTCTCAGCAGAATAGAGTCTCTTATGAAAGGTGGGTTTTGAAATGTCAGACACACAGGCATCCGTTTCTGTCGGCTCGAGAAGGGAAAGAGCTGCTCGTTCGTGTGTCTTTTTTTAAATTTTATTTTATTATTATTTTTTTTGCTTCTTGGTGTTTTTGTGCCGTTGGAATCCTCCAAGCCAGGAGGCAGCGGGCTTTTTTTTACCGCTAAGTAGAGCCACATGCTCGCCTGCTTTAACGGCTTCTGTGGAACTTCATCGTAACTCTGCGTCCGCCTGCCAAAAAGAGAGTCTGGATGGGAGAGCAGGAGACAGAAACAGAACCTGAACTTAATGGAAACATGAAGTAATGGGGGTGTGTTGATGATGTGGATATTTCTCTCCACACAAAGTACAAAACCATGCGGATGGAGGAACGATCAAATGACGCTGCTGTGTGTTTGCTGTTTAACCTTTTCATGGACACGTCTGGATCATTTTACAGGAAATAAATTCAATTAATTTAACGTAAATTAAACAATTTATAAAAGGAATAAATTATTCCTGACTCCATTGAACATCTTGTGTATGTCAAGAATATTACATTGTCTGTCTTTGAATGGATTAATTCATTTTTGTTCTCCAGACAAATTTTTTTTTTTTTTTTTTTCATTTCAGCGTCATCCTTTTGTTCTCGTGGCATTCCAGCACATTTACTTTGAAGTGATGTTTAGAGGAATTCCGAATACATGCTGCATGTCGTGCAATTTTAAGTTATCAAAAAGAATCTGGATATTATAAATGTATTCATAAAAGGGTTCATATCAGCTTTGTATAAATGTATTAATGGCTGATGGTTGTCTGTCTCTGTGCTGCTCCTACAGGACGGGATCATGAACCCGAGCGGCCTTCATGCTCGAGGCAGAGACGTGTTCGGACTGTGCTGTTTACCAGGTGAGCCTCGAGTCATCCTCTCACTGCCACGCCCCTTTCACACCTCGTTATCCAGCGCGGGAGTTTAATGGGAATTAAACAGGATGGGGTTAAGTGGGGGTTTTGTACATGCGTGTTTTCATGGAAATAATTACTGGCACTGGTGGTGGAGGGGAGGTGATTGGGGGGGATCGAACAAGAACGCGACAGTGAAATATATCCTGTAATAAAAAATGCAAACGTTTTTCATTTTCTTTGAATAAATATTTAAGGAATAACATTAATTAAACTTGAGAATTCACACATTTTGTGTGTGAGAGAGAACACTTTGTCAGAACAGGAGCTTTATGGAGGAATGCAGGCCGCAGTCATGACCCTGCTGAGTTAATCTTTAACCTTCAGCATGTATTCAGAGTTCTGTACTGCCAGTAATCACCACGCGCACGCACGCACGCGGGCAGTTCAATAAATGTTTAGTTGTAATTGGGGTTTGAGTATGGAACATTAAATCATTTTTGGGACAGAATGGTCTGTCCATATTTGATAAATGCAGGTGAAGGAGGTGTGGCTAATGTAAATCTTAGTGAAGGGGGTGTGGCCTTGGGACCTGCTTTCTTACCTGTTGCAAAATGAACACTTGCTGTATTACAATTTTTTTTTGAGTTTTTATTACATTTCTATTAGAACTGGATGTACACACACAAATATACAGTAGCTAGTGAAAGTGACTGAGTGATTAGCGTTCATGTTGCTCAGACATTACAGCATGTTAAAAATCCGTTATCTCGCGTAACACAGAAGGACAGAAACCCAATCGGCTGTTGGAGGTTAACGGATTACGAAGAGGCTGTGGATTTACTCAGTACTCAACACTCAGACAAACACCAGAGTAAGCCTGCTCACGGAGCAGAGGCACAGCTCGTGTCCAGTCATCTGATCCGTCTCCAAGATGATACACACTGCTTCTTACTCGGCTTGTCATCAAGATGTGCTTGACTTTTCCTCTGGATATCACGTGCACTTTGTAACCAGCTTCACCGCCAAATCTGAAAATGTCATCATATTCGAAATCAGGACAGGTGTTCATGTTCAGCAGATGTGCTGTGACTGCTGTAGAAGCCGAGTAAACAGGCTGGCTGCAGAACAAGGATACGAGAGCGAAAGAGCATGACCGCCTTTTCAAGTGGACGGGAAAAAAAATCCAAACTGGAAAATGTATGGTGTAACATGTGGTGTGGATCAGCCAAGCTGGAAGCTTCATAAAGCAGACCATGAAACTTGTTTTCCATCACCATTGCAGCATCCTTCGAGTAGGAACTTGAGCTCTGTTTATACAAAGACCTGCTGAACATAAAGGGTGTTTAAACTGTGGAAGTACTGATACCAGTTTATTTATTTATTTATTTATTTTCCCCCCGAGTGAATACAAGCTGCTTGTTGATACCAAAATGAGTGAGTGTTTGCTAATGATGAGGTCATCATTAGCAGAATGAGGAGTTTATCGGCGTAAAAAAATATCTTTCATCCCAGAGTGTGAGGATGGTGGATTTGAAAAGCGCCGTGCTTTTGATTTTATTTATTTTACTTATTATATATTTTTTTAATGAGCAAGTGGAATCTCAGTCTCATGAGCAAAGTGTCTCAGTGCTCAGTGCTCGCTGAAGAGAACTACTCTCTGATAAGCAACAGTTTCTGGACACACTCGTTTCAGTGCTTCACACACACTTTTTTTAATGACCCCACCCACTGATAATGCTCTGCACGCTTGGGTCGGCCCTCCCCACACTCTCTAAAACACTTTTAAAAACCATTTAAGATGTTTTTCAGATTACTTTTATATAACAGGAAGACACTCGAGGTCCTCAGAGTCTCAATACTTTCCAGAGTTTGCAGTCTGCTTTGATTTCCATCATGAAGTGCGTTCAGATCGGTGTCATTTTGTGTCGTCTGTTAATTTCCTGCCACGCCGTACACCTACGTGACGTAATATCCGACGGCAGGTGATACTGGTGTCGTCATATCGGAGCACTTTTTTATGAATGAGTAAAAAGCATCCATAGTTTGCAGATTCCTCTCTCAGTCCTCGGTGTTCCTCATTTCCTCCAGCCAGACTGTCATCTGCGTCCCAGGATGCCCAAAGAACGTCTGAGGTTACGAACAGGCATGAGCTGAAAGGAAACTTACAGTGAATAGATCTTTTTATTTTTGGCTTTGAACTGCTGGATATTTTCCGAACATTTCCAGCCTGGTTTTGGGAATGAAACAGCAAATCTTTCTTCGGCTCGCCAGATGGTGCGCAAGTTTTTGGTAAAAACAAAAAACAGGATTTCTTTTTGTGTTGTCGCTGGTTAAATTAAAGGAAAAAAAAGTGTTTTATTCATCATAGCAACGGCATCCAATTAAATTAAGTAGGAAAAATTTTAGGGGGATTTTTCCATGTGCGGTCAGGCCAAGCCAGATGTGCATGGCTACGCTTGCTTCTGAGGTGGACCCCTGATTACAGCTGCCTCTGTCTGAATGATGCCATTGTTTATTTTTATCTCGTTTCTGTTTTATGTGAAGCAGACTTTCTGACTGCTGCATTTTACAACCCTGTCATTGCTCTATAACCAGCAGAGGCTTGGAAAATTTTCCTGGTAACCAAGAATTTTACTCACCAGCCACTTTTATTAGGAACACCCATCCACCTGCTGTTTTGTTTTATGCAATTCTCTAATCAGCCGATTCCTCGACAGCAGCAAATCAAGAGCTTCAGTTCATCTTCACAATGTTCAAACATCAGAACGGGAAAAATCGTGATCTCACAGCGAAGTGACTTTTTCTCTTTCTTTTTTTTCCCTCTCGCTTTCTTTCTCTCTTTCTTGCTTTCTCTCTCTCTTTTTCTTTCTCTCTCTTTCTTTCTTTCACTGTGGTATGGGTGTTGGTTTGAGCCAGATGAGTATTTTTGGTTTGAGTATTTCAGAAGCTGCTGATCTCCTGGGGTTTTCAGACACAACAGTCTCTAGAGTTTACACAGAATGGTGCGGAAAACAAACATTGAGTGAGCGAAAAACAGACATCACCAGTTCTGTGGGTGGAAACAAACACCTTGTTGATGAGAGAGATCAGAGATCAGAAAATGGACAGATTGGTTCGAACTTTTTTGCCAAGGATATAGTAACTTTGCATCACGACTCTCTTTACAACAGTGGTGAGCAGAAAAGCATCTCAGCATGCAACAGCATGACAGAACAACACACTGGGTTCCACTCTTGCAGCAAAGAACAGGGATCTTAAAATCAACAACAAGTTCCTATTAAAGTGGCCGGTGTGTGTGTATATGCGCCATCCATGTTATAACTTTAACAACTTAATGAAGGTAATAAAACATGGATTAAAACTTTGTCCTTCATGTCCACAAAGATTTTTTTAGCCACTTTTTAAAAATAGAAATTTACTTTCAATCTGTAATTTGGGGAGGGAAAAAAAAAAAGAGCTTACTTTTCTAATTCTTGGGACCTTCAGGAAATAATTTGGATGATTCTACTTCCTGTTAATCTTGTGACTTCGAAGTAGTACGAGTGAAATGAGGGTTTCTTGGCAGTTAAGGATATCATTTCAGAGATTTAATACTACAATATGAAACACATCTACTAAGATTCCAGGTTGTTGTGAGATCGAATCTCTGTATTCGATTGCTGTGTTAGTGTCCAAGCTCTCGTCGAAAAACATGAGTTTTTCACTGAGTTTAGTGTGAAGTGTGTAAACTCAGCACGTCATTGGGAACGTCAGTATGATCATAAATAACAGGGATATATGAGGGATTTGTTCAGAGGGAGTGAACTCTCCTCTCTGTGTGTGTGTGTGTGTGTGTGTGTGTGTGTTCGACTGCGAAGAGCACGTTTCTTCTTTCTCCAGCTGTTTCCTCATGAGGCGTAGATGAAAGTGTCTGAGATGGAGAGTCTGTACAGGAAGCAGCAGAGCAGCTCAGGGAACGCTCAGCATAAACGCATCGATTGTAGCATTAATGAGCTCGACTGCTGGGCTTTTTCAAACTGAAAAGAGCTTTAGACCATTTTGAGACAGATTTCGCTTTACGTGTTGAGATGGGAGGAGTCCCTGCAGGATTTTATTCCAGAATTTTAAAAAAAAAAGTGACGCTTCCAGGGTTTTTAGTCAAGCTGTTGCAGTCGGATTCAGGTCATGTGACCTACTTTATGAACTAATGTTCATGGAGAATGCTGTAGAACATCTGACATCTCATCATGTGATTTAAGATCAGTTTGATGAGGATGAAGGCGTTCTTGTGCCCTGTGGATCATGGGCGGAGTCCTAATGAGACCCCACGCTTATCAGGAGATTGATTGATTGAATGCGCATTGCTAATTTTCCTGTCTGTGCCTGTTTTAGGGGAGTGCGTCCTCCAGAGAGCCGTTCTCGTGAGGAAGAAACTCTCGCCGAAAGAAGGAGGGGGCTGGCTGTCTGGAACTCTGTTCTGCACCCATTTCCGAGTGGCCTTTGTGCCTCAGGACAGCCCGAGACCCGACGTGAGTCACCGTTCTAAAGAAACCCTTTATTCTGGCGCTAAGTGCAGACCAGTTTGCATAATCCTCAGCGGCCAGGGTGTGAGGTTGTGTAACGAGCCACTGCTCGCAAAGTAGGTCATGAATAGGTGAACAGAGCTGAATCATCGATCTTCTTAACCGCTCTGGCCGCACTCTAATCTTCATTTCAAGTCACTGATGACGTGTCCTGCTCAGATAACGCTCCACAGATAAACAGTTATCTGCTTTGCATACCACTAGCTCTTTATCTGCTTTCCCTTTTCCTCTTTTGTTCAGGACAATGCTGATCCTGTGCTCCTCGGAGACCATGACGTCGCTCTGGCCTCCATTGAGAAGGTCGTGGCTGGTAAGAGAGACTCACTCTCTCTGACATCAAACACCTTTGTGACAGATTTGGGTTTTTATTTTTTGCTCATCATCTGTGATCCGTTTCAGTGGGACCATCCAGAACTAAACTGGTGACCCCGAACTCCTCTCTGAAGTTCACTCCTGAGGAGCTGGTGCTGTACTGCAGAGACCTGCGCGTCCTCTGCTTCCTGTTTGACCGACTCACTCCTGATGCTCAGGCCGTGGAGGTGTGTGAGCAGCTGAACGTGCAATGTTCTCGCCGTTTAAGTGTTCAAAGTCACGATGCACTGTCTCTAGGCAACAAGGGAATACTGACGCTTGTGTATAGCTGTTCATCTTTTCATATCGTATCGTCGGAGTGTCTGTCGAAACAAGACAATCATCTGGAAGGTCGG
This sequence comes from Ariopsis seemanni, assembly GCA_026413345.1. Classification (NCBI taxonomy): domain Eukaryota; kingdom Metazoa; phylum Chordata; class Actinopteri; order Siluriformes; family Ariidae; genus Ariopsis; species Ariopsis seemanni. Next base: position 37,424,722 of record JAOANJ010000011.1, on the reverse strand, counting down.
CGTTTACCGCAGATGTGTTGGGAAATGATTAAGAAAAGATTTTCTGCACTTCCATGTTGAGAAATGTTTCCGTTGTGTTGCGGTTCGCGGCCTTTTATATGACGCTGATGGAGAATGATGACTGACTGGTTTTCAAAAGCATCAGAAGTAAATAGACATATAGGAAATTAATATAGATAATATATTTGTCTATAATAAAGTAACCATTTAAAAATTAAATGTTATAAACACTATCTTGTAAAGATCACAAGTTTATAATGGAAATTGAGAAGCTTTCCATATGATGATATTTTTATTCTCGAAGGTTGTAATAACAGAAATGGACATTCCAGTGAGCTGAATTTCTTCAGTGTAACAGACACTCTTCAGAAGACATCATGGAATATTACAGTATAAGAATAAAACCGCACCAGAAAATCGTCAAAGCGCTGCTCATCACGGCGCTGTGCAACACTCGGACAAAAGCGCTATCTGCCCTCTTCCTCATACAGTGGGGCAAAAAAGTATTTAGTCAGCCACCAATTGTGCAAGTTCTCCCACTTAAAAAGATGAGAGAG
>JAOANJ010000011.1:36976228-36988758 GCA_026413345.1 Ariopsis seemanni | reverse complement strand
CTGCTGCTTTCCTGGGGTGAAGCTTCCTCAGTTGACCTCTGACCTGGTCTGCAGTAATGCATGGAGGAGTCTGTGTTAAGGTGGGGGAGGAGGGAGAGGAGGGGACTGCTGTGATGACTGGGGGGAGGTGTGTTGAGGGAAGAAGGAGAGATGGCTGCAGTGAGGGAGCGGGTGGGGGGGACGTGGGCTGGCCCCTCCTCCCAATTTTCTCTAATGATGTCCTACAGTAGACACCACAGGGCTTGTGCCCATACAACAATTCAAACAGGGAAAACCCGATGGAGGCTTGTGGGACCTCACACACTGCAAACAGAAGGTGGAGCCACCTCTCCCAATTTTTTAGCATTCCCATGAACGAATTTACGAATCGTGTTTTTAAGGGTTTGGTTAAATCGTTTGACCAGCCCGTCCATTTGCGGATGATAAACACTAGTATGAATCAATTTAATCCCCAATAATTAATACAATTTGCACAGTGTGCATGACATAAAAGTAGTGCCTTGATCAGTCAGGATTTTTTTCAGAATCCTGACTCGGGAGATAACACGGAAGAGTGCAGCCACAACACTACGTGCTGAGATATTGTGGAGAGGCACTGCTTCCGGATATTGCGTTGCATAATTCACTATGACTAATACAGAGTGATATCCATGTGCAGATCGATCTAATGGCCCGATGAGATCCATGCCAATTATTTTGAAGGGAATCTCCATCAATGACAATGGGCGCAATGGCACTTTTGGTGTGGCCGCTGGATTCACCAGCCGACATTCGTGACATGCCGCACACCACCTGCGGATGTCGGCATGAATCTCTGGCCAATGGAAATGGGCCATGAGACAATTTAGTGTTTTATCCTGCCCCAAATACCCTGCCATAGGATTATGATGAGCCGCATGGAATAAAAGTTCCCTATGGCTCTTCGGGACCAACGAGTGTGTCATCTTTACTTTAGTTTGAGTGTCTTGTGTCATTTGATACAGCCTATCCTTAAAAATACAAAAGTACGGGAAGGACTGTGCAATGTTAGGCTGGAGGATTTGGCCATCAATTATTTTCACTTGACCAAAAGTGTCTTGGAGACTTATCATATGCCTGCTCCAATGGGATATCCCCTAAGGGATTCCCCAGAGAGGGAAGAGGGCTCTCCCCACTCTCTGTGTCATCATGATGCGGTGCTGAGACAAACGGCCCTGGGACCGCCTCCCCAGCTAACGTTGCAGTGGGATCCCCCCATGGCATACTACTGCAGGACCCACTACTATCTGTTTCATTAATGTTTTAAGCCCCGGGTAATCGGTTCCCAGGATCAGAGGGTGGCTGAGACCTAAGTGCCGCCTCCACGCTATGTTTATCTCCCTGGAAGTTAATAGCGATGGGCATTAGCAGACATTTGTGTATATCACCATGCACACACTTAACCTTCACCAAAGGTGCATTTCCCAGTGCCCCGCATTGAATCAGGCTTTGATGTATGGAGGTCTGATTGCAACCCAAATCTGCCAAAGCCTGATGTGTACCCCCTTGATTACTCATCCTCTATGCCCCTGCTCAATCAGGGGAAGCCTGTGGTGCAGCGGAGATGCGAATCAGTAGCCCCAGCTCCTTGCAGAATTGCTGATTCCCTGCCTTCCCTCTATGCCTACAGACCTGCCCAGGCTTGCTCTTGGTTCTGGTGGGCATGGATGAGTTCACCTGTAGAGAGAGAGGGGGCTAATGGCAGCACAGACACAGGAGGAGAAGGGAGAGTAGAAACATGAAAGACGGACACGAGTGCGAGGAGTGGGTTTCGGGGTAATTCGCCCCCATTTCCACGGGGCTGGGGTAGGGGAGGGGCAAAGAGAGGGAGGGGGAGAAGGAGAAAATGAAAGAGAGAGAGAGAGGAGAAGTTTTAACAGTGCCTGCTTCCAGAAATGCTGTGAGGTGGTCCTTGGCCAGCCAGACCGCCTCCTCCAGCGATGTTGTTTGGTAACACTGGATCCACACTAATGTCCCGCTTGGCAGCTGGGCAATAAACTGCTCCATTGTCACTTGCTTGATGATGGACTCAACATCGCACTCGTTGGCCAGCAGCCATTGTCGGCAGACATCCTGGAGCTGCTGTGCGAATGCAAACGGCCGGCCCACTTTGCCATGTGCCAGTGAGCAGAAGCGCTGGCACTGGTCTTTCGGGCAGCAGCCAACCTGCTGTAGAATAGGATGGCTCACTTCAGGTTAAGGTACTCCAGCATGTTGGTGGCTGGGAGCTGCTGAGCCACAAGCTGGGCTTCCCCCAACAGGAGCAGCAATAGGGGAGCCGCCCACTGTGAGGTTGGCCATGAGCTCACCTCCGCGACACACTCAAACAGCTCAAGGAAGGCATCATCATTGTCCTGCGGCCCCATCTTGACCAGCTGGATGGGCATGCTGGCCGTAGGGACGACCGCTGAAGCACCCAACGGGCTGGATCCAGCTTCAAATCATCTGCCAGTCTTCTGCTTGGGCTTTGAGCAGGGCTTAGAAACGCTGGCCCTGAGCTACTGCCAATATAACGAGGGCGTGCTGCTGGTGCTGGAGGTTGTTGGTGAGCATTTGGAGGAGCTCTTTGACTGGTTTGGACTCCATGGCGGTGTTTGTTCCTCAGTCCCGGGTTTTGGCATCAGTGTAACAACTCTAACTTGTGGGAAACAGAAGAACTGGAAGTGGGTTTCAGAAGAGGTGTGTTCTTTTTGTTTTGGCACTTTTCATTGACTTATAATGGCATGTAAATGCACTAGACACACACACACCACTGGGTGTCACAGCTCTCTCTCTCATTCCTGGCTGTCTGAAAGACACACAGAGACACCGATTAATAGACGGTCATTAATTTTGACACAGGTGCACTTCACCACATGTTACCTGCTGGTTCAACCTGCCTCCTCACCATTCACAGCCAATGCTCGACCACGCCCCTGCTGCCACAGTGATGAACTCAGCCAGCTTGTCTTTTAGCTAGCTACCAAACTGATGCAGTTTTATGTATCAAACAAACCAGGCATACTGACTTTATTTGGACAATTCAAAAGGGATTTTAGTGCAACTAACAACACAAACTGCACAGGGAAAAAAAAAACATTCAAAATGGTGTCGATTTATATTTTGGCTGTGACTGATTTCTTGCTACCATGGTTTTGCTAAAAGCTGAACTAAACAAGCTATAATATGAACAAAAATCGAACATTCCTGACACAAAATGGCAACTGCAAATCCATGTTTCAGTACCTGGATTACAGTTGTTTCTGCTAATTGGAACAATTCATTTGTTTCTTTTTTCTTTAGCTTTCAATCATCTGTAAAAAGATAACTCTTATTTCTTGTTGAATTTATTTGTATAGTCAAGCACACAACAGCTCTTTCCCATTTTAGATCTTTTTTTTTTTTTGCATGTTTTCTCATGGTATTCAAGCTGAACGCTGACGCTGCTACTCAGTAAGCTAGTCATTCTACCACTCAGTGGGTGTAACCGCAGTGACTTCCACCGATGGTGATATCAGGTGCATATAATCTATAGGCTGACACAAAGGAGGAGGGGGGAGTGACTGTACAGTTCCTTGTTTCTTACAATAGGGCTTAGAGATGGCAAACAAGTTATATTCGTTCAGTTCATTTCAAAGATTTGTTTGTTTCATTTGTTCATTCATTCAGTACACTAGCACTTCCAGAAAGACCAATATGTTGTAGTTCATTCCTCCAAATCATTCAGCTACTATGGTTGGTGGTTTTCTTCTTGTCAAACTAAAAATTCCAAAATAATAGCCTAATAGTTGTACTGTACTGTAAAATTCGCCCTATACTAAAATAACTTATTGGCCAATGTTATCAAGACAACATATGAAAATGGCCTCAATCGTCTAAATCTCCTCTTGCTCCAGGTTCTTGCGGTCATTTGCAATTGTTTGATTGACATGTCAGTAAACCAATCTGATTTCAGCTTTTGGCTAGTGATTCCTTTGAAATGATTCATTGAGCCCTCTAATGGGGTGAACACCCCAACTTTCTAGTTATATGCTGCCTACAAATTTATTTGGAGCGTGGAGTAAGAATTCGCCAAGTGGCCAATTCTCACATATAGCACTGGCAGAGAGAGGCCCCAGGCAAGAATACTCTGAACACCACTTCAGCAGCCAGAAGCTCCAGTATGTTGGACTTTGCTAAATACCCAGCATGCTGCGAATTTGTAAATGCAAGTCTTGTGCGGTTTGATGACCATCCTGAGAATTTAAGAGCCTGGAGGTCAGCCTTTGTTGGTGTCATTCAAGGGTTGGACCTTACAGCTAGTGAAGAGCTCAACTTACTCGCCAAGTGGCAAGACAAAGAATGTTCTGTCTGTGTAAGAAGGTTGTGATCAATTCATGTTCATGACCCCAGTGTAGTGCTAGACATGGTCTGGAAAAGGTTAGGTGAGTGTTATGGCACCCCTGAGGTTATTGAGAATGCTCTTTAAAAAACTAGAAAGCCTTATTAAAATGTTTGATGAAGACTCTGCGAAGTTAAGAGAACTGGGAGATCCTAATGGAATTCCTGGCTCCAAAAGTAGGTGGCTACCTACCTGGCCTAGCATACAGTACCTGGACACTGCCAGAGGTATCAACCCTATAGTGGAGAAACTGCACCACTATTTGCAAGAAAAGTGGATCTCTTGTGGCATGAAGTACAAAGAAGAAAGCAACTCCTCCTTCCCTCCATTCTGATATTCACTAGTTTCATCTGTTATGAAGCAAGGGTCAGAAACAACTCCAGCTTTATCATTCTCAGTGACAACTCCAAACACAGACATCAGAGAATTCCATCTCTGTCCACAAAATGAAGGTGACTCCCTAGGCCTCCTCCAGCACAGATTCAGCCATCAGCAAGGACTATCTTGGTAAAACTGCCTGATCCAAAATACACAATAGATTCAGGATGAAGAGGCTAGAGGAGTGCAAAACTTACTGAAGGACAATGGCATCTGCTTCCAGTACTGTGTATCCTCTTCTCACCTTCCACACAATTGCAAAGCTCCAGTGTGTGCACAGTGTGTGACTAAAGACCACATCACTGCTTTCCATCCAGGCTTCGAAGGCCCCTAGCCCCTCTTCAGAGCATGGTGGGAAAGAAGACCCCCATCGTCAGCACCTTCAATAAATGCACTGAAATGTGTAGTGAAGGTCTTTCAACCAGGTCTTGCTCAAAAATATGCTTGGTCTAAGTGTATCCAAAAGGTAAGCCCAAGGTTGCTGGGAAGATGTATGCATGTATGCAATGCTTGACCACCAGAGTATTAGCGAAATCAGAGTTTTTTGAGCACTTTGACATGTCCCTGTTTGCTGAATGCCTGTGCTGGTGTTCTCAAAACCTCTGAGAGGAAAGCTTTAGTTTGACATTCCCAACTCTGCTTGAATGCATTGAAATACCAGATAACAGGGATGAGTTACCTACACCAGAGGTGGTTCAGAAATATCTTTGGGTCTAAGATACCAGAACTGGACCCATATGCCCAGATTCTTCTGCTGCTGAGAGGACCACAGAGACTACTTAAGGTTCTTGTGGTTCTGGGACAACGATCTCAACAAGGATATCATTGAATACCCAATGAAGGTCCACATTTTTGGAAGTAGTCCTTCACCAGCAGTTGCTATCTGTGGGCTCTGGTGAGTCACAAGGGAAGGTGAGCTCAAATCTAGAAATGATCTTTACCACTAGGTGGAGTGAGACTTTTATGTAGATGATGGCATTAGATCATTCCTAACTGTGTTGTAGGCTGTTTATGTACTCCAAAGAATGCAGGCATCACTAGCAGAATCAAAACTAAGGCGCCACAAAATCACATCCAACAGGATGTGTTGGTAGCATTTCCACCATAAGATTGTGTCTGTGTGAAAGATCTTAGTCAAGGGGTCAAGGGCATGCTCATTCAGTGCAGTCTTGGCCTGAGCTGGGACACAGCCACAGACATATTTACCTTTCAAGTATGAGACAGCAGCAAACCATTCACTCAGCACAGCATCCTTTCAACAAAGAACAGTTTTTACGATTCCCTTGTCCTTGTAGCACCCGTCATTATCCAAGGGAGGTTCCTGCTCAGAGAGTTTGCCAAGGAAATCGACAACTGAGATTCGCCACTTCTGGGAGAAAGTTGCAGGGGGTGGGAAACTTGAAGAGACCCACTGCAGGAACTACAAAAACTTCACATTCACAGAACATTTTGCTCAGAGTCACTGACAAAAGCAAAACATACTGAACTGTATATTTCCTCAGATGCTTCTACCTCAGGGCCATCTATGAAGATGGACAATGTGACATTGGCTTTGTTCTGGGGAAAGCACAGCTTACTCCAATAGGCGAAACCACCATACCAAAATTTGAACTTTATGCAGCTATGTTAGCTGTAGAGAGGTCAGACCTCAAGCCAGATGTGGTGTATTGCAACAGTAAAGTTGTATTAGGCTATATATATTTACATTGAAAGCAGACAATTTTATGTGGGTGTACACAATTGGGTTCAAAGAATTGGTCAGCCTACCAAGCCTGAACAGTGGCATTATGTGCCAACAGAACATAACCCTACCAACCATACTTCAAGGTCTGTTTTTTGCCTCTCTTCTTATAAATGTCATGTGGTTGTCAGGATCCAACCTCTTCTACCAACCTCCCAGAAGTCATCCTGCAACACCAGCCACCTTTGAATTGATATCTCCAGATTCCTGATTTGTCCAATTTTCCACATTGTAATTTATCCTTAACCCCAAGTGAGTTCTGCCACAAGTGTAATTGGGAAACCACTCAACCCAGAACACTTTGAGCGTTTTTCTTCATGGGACTCTCTGCTAAAGGCAGTAACTTGCCTTGTCCATATGGCCCATTCCTTTCAGTCCATTTCTGGCATACAGAGCTCTATGAACCTCTGGATTCTGGCTAGTTGGTTGTAAGAGACACATCAGCAGTGTCTTCCACAGACTGTCACATGCAGAAGACTGCAGAGGACTACAGGAAGCCAGACAATGGCTGATCTTCCAGAAGAACATCTCAGCATATACCCACTATTCACATTGGTTGGCCTAGATGTGTTTGGCCTCTCCTTAGTCTCAGTTTGCCATACATGGGGAGGACATGCCCAGAGCAAATGCTGAGCTGTACTGTTTACTCGTATGAGCAACCAAGCAGTGCATATCGAAATTATTGACTCGATGGACATATCAAACTACATAAATACACTGTGAAGGTTTTTGCTGTTCTTAGTCCTGCTAAACAGCTGTACTCAGACTGCAGAATGAAATTTGTAGGTGTAAGCAAGGAATAGGGATTTCTGAACATAGCAAAGGAGACTGAGGTACAGAAATCCACAAGTGACAGTTCCTGTAGTTTGGAATTCAATCCACCCCACATGGGATGTTGATGCAGCATGGATCTCATTCCCTCTCCCATGAGGTCCTTTGCGTATTCCTGGCTGAGATCTCTGTAACAATTAATGCAATTTGTCCCAATCTCGACAAATCCAAACTCACCTGTCATACATTCCCCAACTATGTCACTCCCCAAAAGTTTGAAGCCCCTCCTCTGTCAGGAACCTTTTTTAAGAGTAAGTTGAGGAAGTAAGTTCAGTATTGACCAAGTTTTTGCCGTGACAGACTTGCTCACCTTTAGTCTGCTGCCATAAGTTGAGTGTGAAAGCACTGTCTGTAAGTACCTATCTTTGTATACTATTGAAATAACATATACCAGGGGATATACGTATGTGACAGTGATGTATGTATAAATTGTAAAGAGTTTTAATGTTGTAACTATTAGCATATTAGCCATATTTGCAAATTGTCCTACAAGGGTAAGTCAAAACATTGTAAGACAGATGTTATAATTTCAAAAGGTGTGAAAGACATCCCCAAGAATTCTACAATGAAGGAATTCTCTGATGGAAACACTGCTTGCAGAAGTGTTTAGACTTAAATGGACGATATGTAGAGAAATAGTTTTGTTATTTTCAAAAATAAAGATTTTTTTTCAATTTGTCTTAGAACTTTTTGACTTACCTTCATATTCCTTTGCTATGTAGCAGCTAGCTAGTGCCATTTGGATGCTTGTAAAAGAAAATGTTTTGTTTCTTCTTTTGCAATTGCTTTCACTTTCTTTGTAAAAATGCACACTTTATTTGTAAAAATGCATAAATTTAGAGTTTATTCAATATGTACAAGAGAACTATATTTGGATAGTTATTTACATGTGTTATATTTCCTCAGTACAGTGTTATAATATACAGTATTCAGGACTGGACTTGTACATTTTTAGAGTTTCTTTCTGAATTCATGAATTCTGGCTGGTTGTTAGTATACACAATGAGAATAGTACAGCACTATTTAGTTCCAGCTTATTAAAAAAAGCTATGTTGGTTTCCCAAAGGTTGTATGCTTAGGTTTTTTCAACTGACAACCACAACAGGTACAAAAATTTTAGTCCCACGTAGTGGCAGATTTGGCACATTATGAAGCACAAAATACAACAAAGGAGACCCTGAACTGCTGAACAACTGAAATTGTACATCAGGCAAGAATGGGAAAACATTTTTCTTTCAAAACTACAGCAATTGATCTCCTCAGTTCCCAAACATTTATAGAGTGTTGTTGAAAGTAGAGGTGATGCAAGACAGTGGTAAACATGCCCTGTCTCAATGTTTCTGAAACGTATTGCTGTGACATTAAATTCAAAATGAGCATATATTTTTCAAAGAACAATAAAATTTCTCACTTTCAACATTTGATATGTTGTCTTTGTACTCTTTTCAATGAAATATAGGGGTTTCATGATTTGCAAATTATCACAATCTATTTTTATTTACAGTTTACTCAGTGTCCCAAATTTTTTGGAATTTGGGTTTTATGTTATATTTTATAAGACGAGCACTTTAAATTTTTATTTTGGGCATAACTGATATTCTGATATGCTTGAATGTAATACATTATAATGTAATAAATCATCATATGATGTTACTACTTGAGGAGTAATTTTATGAGATTCTTTTTTATTCGTACTCAAGTCGTTGTTTTGATGAAGGCTTTTACTTCTACTTGAGTCATTATTATAAACTAAAAATACTTTTACTTGAGTGTACTTTTTCCTTCTTTACCCATCTCTTCTTTTTGGTTGTTTAAAAAAGTTGGACAGCACCTTACTGCATATTGCATTGTTATACAACAATGATAATAGGGTCAGGAAGGAAATGTTTATGGTAAACATAAAGATTTATCTTAACTGGACAGGAAGTGCATTGTTTAAATAATATATCTAACATAGATAGTAAATAATTGCCAATACCCTGGATAATGAACACAACAACAGTACACGTGAACACATGGCAACTGATTTCCGACATGGGCCCCTGACAGCCACTGGGTCCCACTGCACTGTCGATATTTATGCTAACGATTCTGCAACATATGTTAAAAACTACTCAAAAAAAGTGCAAAAGTAAACCATAGGGATTCAAGAAACCACCTTGAAAATCTTTGTGCAATGTTGGCTATAAACTACATCCTGCAGTTACAATTTCTCCAGTAGCCTTCCCAGGAATAAGATGGATATGACTGGAGGTCTTTTGTGTAACTGATAAGGCAGAAACCAGTTGTTGCAGTTTGTGTTTGGTTATTTAATATATTTTTCCTTCTTTTTTTCAGAATCCTACTTGACCAAAGGCTCGCAAGATTAAAAAAAATAAAAAAAACAGTGACCCCCTCTGCATCAATGGCAGACAAGGAGCAAATCAAACAGACTCCAGCCAAAATGCTGGACTACTTCGAGAAAGCGTCCTCCTTAGCCTCCACCATCATCCCTCTGTTTGGTATCGTCACCAGACTGGTTGGTGTAGTGAGAGAAAGACTGGTGGAAGATGAAGCCAACAAGCTGGACAAGGACTTTGACCAGATCCATGGCAAGTTGGAGAGCATCTCGAAGCAGAACAAGCAGCTACTGGACCATATCGTCATTTCCGAGATCGAAAAAAACTATGGCGACTTGGAAAGGAACATTGAGCACCAGTACCGAGCCTTCAAGAAGATGGTGGATGGAGTCAGGAAGGACCCAAAAGAAGCCGAGTCTTACAGAGATGCATTCAAGAAAACCTATAGAAAGCAGCAAGGCCGTCTGAATTTGAATGAGTTATATCAAGCCGTCATGGAAGAGCAGGGTCCTTTTGGGAGGCCAATACTGAAAGCTTACCTAGAGCATGACAAGACAGATAAGAGAAGGGAGATTATGGAGGCTAAATGCACACATCTGGCCTACCTCTTCCACATTGGCCTCATAGCACTGATGGGCTACTATGCAGTCACTGAGGATGATGAGGATGAGTTCGAGAAAGAATGGGGCCCAAGGGCCATCAACATTCAGACCAAGATGCAAGAAGCCCTGGATAAGTGTAGCAAGAATAAGTGATGCCATATGTACTAAAATGATGTTAAACTACAGCTGTCTTACTTTCTGCTGCTTTATAATAGAGTCAATGATCAATAACATCAGTGCAATTTATATTATGAGCAATGGGAACACACTTCTTTTTCTCTTTTTGCATTGTTTCTATGCTTGTTTATTGGAATAGCACTTAAAATTCCAATCATTTATTCATGTTAACAAGCTTATGCAACGTCTTATATCACTGCATGAATCTAAAAGTGTTGCTTATTATATAGCAATGCTGCATATTTTGAATAATGGACCATACTGTTTCAATGTTTTCATTAAAATAAATATTTCAACAACAGCAAAAATTTCAGAGTTTTATTTTATTGACTTTTAGCTTGCAAAACCAATAGATTAATTGAGATTAAATCATATTATCATGTGATCATTGTAAAAGTCTCAAGACATGTAGCTCACTCCAAGCTATTCAAGTATACTCCCCAAAGAGCAATACGCAAATTAGAATTTGCTGCAGTACCCTAGTGTCATCTGCAGGCTTTATGAAGAATTACATAAGCATGTTAAATCTGGAAATATTTTTTTTACCAGGATGTACCAACATATACCCCAGGCTGTCTTCATAAGGGACTTAAAACAGTGCCTTGGACTTAAGCTTCTTCACCCACTTAAGCTTTTCCCCATTTTATACATTGTTGATGTTGTATGTCAAGAACCTACACCAAGTTTGGGATATTTCTGGGGGTATCCTGATGGATACTTTTCTAGATTTTTTTTTTTCCAAAACGTTTGGCCACCCTTTCCAAATTCCATACTTTATTTATTCCTGAAATGAACAGAAGTAATCACAGCCAATGCAGAAAACTACTGTATTTTCCAAAAATAACATTTTCCTATGTGTTAATACACAGCCACTTTATATTTGGTGAACTAAAAAAAAAAGTTCTGAGACTTTACACCTAGAAGTGTGCCCAAGTTCAAATTTTTACAATATTATAAAGTATACTACCTTCATTGATAGCACTTTGCATTCAAACATATCATACTTATCCCTGTACTTTAAAGTGCATATCACGGGTAGATTCAGGAGCAAGATCAATGTATATCTGTTTCGACCTCGCTCTGACCGTCACTACGGTCTAAAAAAGGAAAGATCACCTTTGTTCTGCCTATCACCGAGACCATATGCCAACAAAGTCATGTCCATGACCTCCGGAAGCAGAACGACTCGTGTTATCAATAGCAGAAATTGCTCCCGGTTCAGTCTCTCACCTTGATCACCTCATATGAGACTGTAAGTAAGAGACCCGTAAGGTAAGAAATCCTGATTTCTTTGCTTCACATTCCACTAATTTGTTACCTGTGCGGTACGGGTGCCTTGTGTCCCCGAGGATTGTTGTGGTTTATGTATTTCTGAGCTACATGCTTAGCTTAATTTGCCAGTAGGGTGTAAGCTTGTTTTTTCAGGTATCCTTTTTGTTGATGTTATATGCGCTAGATTTCCGGGTAATCTGAGTTTGTTACCACTGTGTGCCTATACCGCTGTTTGCAGCCATGGGCTTAGTGCGAGTCCACTAAGTGCATTCGCGTGCTGGTGTGGGCTGCCGTAATACCTATGTTTTGTGGGTTTTTTTACTGCTGTTGTCTCAGCCGGAAATCGTGTGAGCCTATCAGACTGCTGTTACAGGCCACCTCGTGCTATATTTGTTTTGAATTGTCCTATATCGCCACGGTAAGTGGATTTGTTATTTGAATTTCATACTGTGTTTTGGTGTGCACCTGCTCCCTCAAGGTTGTGTTTTATCTCCCATCCTCTTCTCTACATACACAAATAACATCTCCTGTAGCAGTAAAGGAATGACATTTTTTAAATATGCAGATGACATGGCTTTGGTGCCCCACATGACTAGCTCTGATGCTCTGTTTCAGTACCAGCAGGCAGTCAGCGACCTGGTCAAAACATTCAGTGAGAACTCACTCGAGCTGAACATCACCAAAACCAAAGAGTTGTGCTGTAAAGGCAGAAGCAAGGCAGTAACAACACCATCTCTTTTCCAGCCGCTCAGCATCCAGGGGCAACTGGTAGAGCAGGTCCAGTCCTTTAAATACCTAGGGACTGAGATTGA
>JAOANJ010000011.1:36784514-36794539 GCA_026413345.1 Ariopsis seemanni | reverse complement strand
CGCCGGCCACTGGATTCGAACCCGGACCTTCTTGCTGTGAGGCGACCGTGCTAACCACTTACACCACCGTGCCGCCCAACGCTGCCAAGAGGAATATAGCCTATATATTAAGCCAGCTGCACTCATTCAGAATGTGAAGAGTTAAAGTCCAGTAGATCTGAGTATGTTTACAGTTAGAATATAGGCAATACAGGGTCAAAGCATGTAAAGCCGGCTTTTATCATTGTAAAGAAAGTAAAACGAATCAGTAAAGCAAAGTAAATAACCAAAAATCACCCAGTAGAAAATCAGTGAAAATGTCATTGCAGGCTATGCCTGGTCGTCCACGCCAGACATCGTGTCTGAGTTGTCTATTAGCCTACATGCAAAACATTTAGCATTAAGCTAGCCAGCTGGTTGGATTACCTGGGTAGTTGTAGACTATTCACCAAGAGAATTGATGAAATCCTTTACCTCCCATGGGGTGTTGAAAAGATGGTTCACTCCTCCTCGCATCGCCTTAAGCTTTGCAGGATAGAGGAGAAAAGTGCGAAAGTCCAGTTTCTGCAGAGCGTCCATTGTGTCGGAGAAGACCAGCCTGCGCTTGAATGTGCGCTGGCTGTAGTCCGGGGTGAAGCGGATAGTTTTCCCCTCCAACTCCATGGTCGCACCATGTGCTGCTTTCAGGATCTTGTCTCTGTTGGTGAAGCGCAGCAGCTTGAAGATGATGGTGCGAGGCACAGGTCTGCCATTTGTGTCTTCTTTTGGGACACCTACACGGTGCATGTGCATAATTTCAACAGAGCCCAGGTTAGGAAACCACCGTGGGATGGCCTCTGACAGGAAAGCAAGAACATGCGATGTTTCTGCATTTTCAGGGACTCCGCACACACGTATGTTATCCCTGCGTGACCTGTCCTCCATGTCAGCAATTCTGTCCTCCAGCTGGACATGCTTTGCTGCCAGTTTGCTCACCAACAAAGAGAGCCGCCTGTCTGCCTCCACCATATGATTCTCGTCCTTCTCCATATAGTCCATATACTTTGAAATATCAGCCTGCATGGGAACCATCTCGCCACAGAATACCGCGACCTGTGCATCCACCAGAGTCTGTGTCTTGTTTGTCAGCTGAGACACCACGTCCTCCACAAGTGTGGGGATAGCCTCCTTGATAGCTTTTGCAACTGCTAGCTTAACTAGCTCAGCGAGCTCCGCAATCCCGGCTAAACGAGCTGTAGTCGGCTATTTGTTTGTCATTTTTTTTAGCTTGCTGCCATCTCGGTGTGCACAAAACTTCCACAAAACAGAAAAAAAAATCGACCGAGAGCTTAAAAAGTAGCATTGGGTATGAAAATAATGTTGAATATTGGGGGGCTCTGTGGAGCGACAAAACAAAGCATCTACATCCCTCGTGATGATCACGTGACACCCTAGCACCAATATCTTAAATCTGATGCGAGCTGTGACAGGTAGCCAGCCAGTGAAGGGTGGCAAGCAGAGGGGTAATGAGGGAGGTTGTAGACCAGGTGGGCTACAGCATTCTGGATGAGCTGCAGGGGTCTGATGGCAGATGCTGGAAGGCCAGCAAGGAGAGAATTCCAGTATCCAAGCAAGAGAGGATCAGTACTTGGATCAGGAGCTGAGTAGAGTTGGTGGTGAGAAAGGGGTGGATCCTTCAGATGTTGTAGAGGAGAAATCTACATGTCTGGGTCACTGCAGTGATGTTTGCTGAGGAGGAGAGTATGTTGTTGAACACCACCCCTAGGTTCTTTGCACTGGGTGAAGATAACATAGAGATGTTTCCCAGAGGGATGACGAAGTCCAGGGGTGTAGAGGATGGAGTGGGAATGTTGATCACCTCCATCTTGCCTGGGTTGAGCTTCAGGTGATGGCTATCCATTCAGCTCTAGATGTTGCACAAGCAAGCAAAGATGCGAGCAGAGACCTGTGTGTCAGAAGGAGGAAAAGAGAGAAACAATTAGTTGCCATCAGCATAACAGTGGTGGGATAGACCATGAGCAGAGATAATCAGGACAAGAGACTGGGTGTCGAGAGAGAAGAGAGGCGGACCAAGGACTGAATCTTGAAGGAGACCTGTGATTTGTGGGCATGGTTCTGATATGGTACAAGACCAGGTAACCTGGTAGGAGTGATGGGAGAGGTAGGACTTGAACCAATCCAGGGCTGTCCCACAGATCCCCAGAGCTGATAGGGATGAAAGGAGGATCGGGTGATCCTGAATGGAACTGAATGGACAACCATCACCTGAAGCTCAACCCAGGCAAGATGGAGGTGATCAACATTCCCATATGCAGCAGAAAGGTCTAGGAAGATCAGGACAGAGGAGAGGGAGGCAGCACGCGCTGCATGAAGTGTGTCAGTGACAGAGAGAAGCGCAGTCTCAGTTGAGTGTCTGGTTCAGAAGCCAGACTGGTGAAGATCCAGGAGGTTGTTCTTAGAAATGAGGAGAGTTGATTCACAACAACATGTTCAAGCATCTTTGATAGGAAAGAGAGAAGAGAAACCAGGCAGTAGTTCTGGATGACAGACAGGTCTAGGGTGTGGTTTTTCTGTAGAGGGGTGATGTGTGCCCGTTTGAAGCTGTAGGGAAAGTATCCAGAAGACAAGGAGGAGTTGACAAGGGAGGTGATAAATGGGAGGATGTCAGGAGTGATAGTCTGGAGGAGAGATGAAGGGATAGGATCAAGGGCACAGGTGGTACGTAGGGTGGCAAGAGAGCAGGAGCTGGAAGACATCAGAAGTGAAAAGAGAAGAAAAAGTGGAGAGCCCAGAGACAAGGAGGGGGCAGGGGTGGTGAAGGAGTTGCAGTTGGCCAAGATCCTTTCCTCAAAGACGACTGCAAAGTTCTCTGCAGTGATGGAGGACTGAGGTGCTCATGTTTAATGGATTTTTTTATGGAAGTTGCTGAGATTCCAATCGAATATGAAGGATTGTATTTTGCCACTCCACCATCTTGAAACTGCCATGTTTGATGTAGCTGGAATGTTAGTCGTCAATCCTCCCTCCAAACAATTTAACACAGTACACCACTTCAGCTATAGTTTACATCCAGGTTTGTTTACATCTTGCAACTGTTGGTTACTAAGGAGATTCTCATTTTTTCATAGAAATGTGGATTTTTTTGTTCAAAGACTTTGTGGCTTAATTAGTCAAATACATACAAAACCAGTTATGTGTTATCAAATGGACTTAATAATTTTGAGTAAGTTTTTAGGATTAGATTTCGCAAAACACATGTTGTCAAGTGGGATAAGAGACATAATCCTGCAGTGAATTATTTTGGGAAACGCATAACTTATTGACGGTCAGTGGAGTTTGTGATATGATCAGAAGTGACAGTGAAGTTATCTATGAAGGCGCCCACAGTTCAAGGTTTCTTATGACTTAACTACAAATATCTAAACACACCAAAACAATCTGATTTTCAGTTCATGTTTCAGGAATAACTTGTCAACAGCTGGTCCATAACATACAGAGCAGTAGAAAACGAAAGTTTAACATTTGACGGTAATTCCGGCTTCTCATCCAGAATCCCAGCTTCTCATCCCTAAACAATCATAATAAACCCCTTGCTATATCAAGAAGAATATTTTATTTCAATTATTGTGAGCATTCCACATTGAAATGAGAGTTGTGTAAAAGGACTTTAGATTTATGTTAAATGACTTTTTAGATTTGTTCTAAAAGACTTTCGTGCGAAATGACTGGATACCATTTTGAGCAATGATTTGCTTTAAGTCTTCTTCTTTCAGCTGCTCCCATTAGGGATCGCCACAGTGGATCTGTTCCGCGTATTTGATTTGACATAGGTTTTACACTGGATGCCCTTCCTGACGCAACCCTCCCCAGTCTATCCAGGCTTGGGACCGGCACTAAGTATGCACTGTCTTGTACAAACTCCACACAGAAAGGCCCCTGTTGGCTGTGAGGTTTGAACCCAGAACCTTCTCGGTGTGAGGCGACAGTGCTAACCACTACACCACCATGCAATGCAATGTTCACATCAAACATCAGAATGGTGAACAAAATCAGTGACTTTGACCTTGACACTGTTGTAGGTTGCTTTAATGATTTCAGAAATTCTCCTCAGATTTTCAGCAGTTGACAGATAGCTCAGATAACCACTCTTTACAAACACGGTATACAGAAAAGCATCTCGCAGCACTTCAGAACTTGACAACAGCAGAAGATCACATGGGGATCCAGTCCTGTCAGCCAAGAACAGGAATCTGAGTCTACAGTGGACACCAAAACTCAACAAAGCTCAGCAAAACTGGACAATTTAATGATTATCTCAAAAAGTTTCATCCAGTTGGTTGATTACTCATCTTAAAAAAAAAAAAGGTTCTTATTATACACAACTGAAGAAATTTTCACTTACTTATGGATCCGGAAGACTCTGTACGAATCTAGAAGCTGTCTTCTGGATCTATACAGCCTCATTTATCCAAATTGCTGATTTCTAGGTCACGTGCACCATCCGGCAGTGGCCAGAGACGCCAGGCGTTAGATGTGATCAAGATGTCAGTTAAGAAAGACATTGAAATGTCATAAGTAAGTGAAAATTCCTTCAGTTGTGTATAATAAGAACCTTTTTTAAGAATTTAAAGATTAGAAAAAGACCAGATGATTTTTGTCCTGTTTCACTGAACCTCCACAGTCCTCTTTTTTTAAGCAGGAATCTGATCTCTTCTTCAACACTTCCTTTATACGCCAAAGAGTAGGATGTTTCCATGTTTCCAGTTCATAAGATGATTTAAAAAAAATCATGATTAGACTTCGCTTAAATTCAAAGAAAGGTGCGAAACTCAATCTTCAGAAGAAAACGATTTGCATTGTATTGTATTGTCCGAGATGGAGGGATTTACATCTGTATTTTGGATTTTCATCTGACAGTACATTTTCGACTGTCGTTTTACACTGAAGGAAGTTTCCAAATAAAGTTTCACATTAACACGGAACATGTATTTAATCCTGTCGTGTCAAATTCTAGTTTTCTAGAACACGTTCTCACTCTCATTTAATACCATTTCCTCCACCTTTTTTGTACATGGCGTTTTGTCCATTTACGCAATTAGTTGCTATAAATCAAGATGAGATACAAGACATGAGCTAAGCACATGTGTAACCTATCAGCCTCCATAAGCTAATTAGCGCTTTGTAAATCTGGGCCTGACTGTATTTCTGTAATATTCTGTCTTTCACATTTTCATTTGCGAAACACTGGATCTCATTAAAATCAATCCTTATGCACTCAGTCCCTGTGCTCGTGTCTGACGAAGGACACAGCGTCCTCAAGTCTGCTTTGTTTGTCGTAAATTGTTTTTTACTCAGTGTTCGTTTATTTTCTTCTACATGAGGCCCGAGTTTTCGAAGGCACTGCTTCGGTGCCTTGATGTCAAAGCGAGCACACACAGGGAATAAAGGATTTAATTACACCCACCTCTTACTAATCTACAAAATAACCTTTTAATTTATCAAAACTGCGGCGTAATTCAAGGCCAGAGAGGGATTTTTGAGAAACGAGAGAGTCACCTCAGTGTTACAGGTCAGACTGCAGGAAGTGTGCTGATTTCATTTTATATATATATGTATAGTGGAGCTCCTGATGAGCAAACTAATTTGCAAGGGCACAAAATCAACCTGAATAGAATAATAATAATATTAAAGCACATAGAATGAACCATCGAATCATGTCGTGTCGTGTTTTTCACCTGAATAAATCACTGCATTGTCTTGTGACATTATTGTGATACTAATAATGAGATACACATCACAGTTATGATACAGATTTATTCCTTTCTTTGATACTCCAGAAACAACACTACAACATTTGTTATGGTGTGACTCTGCTGGGTGCCTGGTGGACAGCAGTGAACCAGCGCTTTCACTTTATATCACTACTGTAGAATTACCATCCGATATTATCGCACATAAGAACTAATCGATATCGATATTGATCTGCCGTAGGTTTAGATTATCGACAACTAAAGAAAGATGCTCATAATTGCTATTGAACTGGTCCATATTATAATTATGTTTAGACGAGCGTCCAGAGTCAGAAATCATTCAGGTAAAAAGCAGACAATAGAAAGATACATTGCTCACTATGAACCCCCCCAAAAGACAGTACGATAAAATCCTCCAGGGAAAAAAAAGCCTACAGGAGGACATCCTCCTTGATTGAATGCAGTGTATGAGCTCTGAGGGTTCAAGCTGTGATCTTGATATTTCAAATTTGACGCATCAAATAGTCATCTGGTTACAACTGCCCAACAAGCGAGCGGAAATAAAGCTCTTTTACCTTGTTTTATATGAAACTGTCGTGGATATTTTCTGTAAAATGTCTTATTAAATAATCCCATCTATCTTCTGTAAATAAAGATACAAATTTCGTTGTCCAGTGGTCAAGTGTTTATGAGATACGTTGCCTTACACTTACAATCAGGTTCCCTGTGGTGGTGTTGGATGTCGTTCGTATGTACGGTCATTGTATGGTTGCAAAATCCATCAAAAATCAGGTCGACACATTATCATATTCTCTTACGTATGGAGCTCTGGTCTGCTAATAAGCAGGGAAGCTTATCATTATGGTCTCTTTTTTGACACCACCACCACCAGCATACAAAACATACAAGGTTTTGATTAAAGGCCCAGATTTTTAAAACACCTTGATTTTGAACCCACAAGCTTCAGGTCTTTGGGACAAAAGCCACGAACACAAAGTCCATAAAGATTTAAAACTTCAAAAATATTATGCTTTTGTAGAAAATTTCTGATTTAAAATACCAGCAATCCTGAGTTGTAAACTCATAACCTTCTGGTGTTACAGCGTTCATTTTCAAAAAAAACAAAACAAAAAACTCATAGCTATTTCAGTGATATATTAATTACAGTATTTTGGTTAGAATTAGTTTTATTTAATGAAAATCTCCAAGCAGTTTAGTCAGCTGTAACTGACCTCAGGACTCTGATGATGATGATAATAATAATAATAATAATTGAAAAAAATAATAATAATAAATAAAAATAAATAAATAAATAAATAAATAAATAATAATAATAATAATAATTTTACCAGGCTTTAATAGGGTGTGTTCAAGTTTCTGAAGAGCAAATGTTTGAATTATAAAAGTATGAGCAAACTCAGCAGAGGTTTTTTTTTTTTTAATAAGTTTTTCACTTTTTTTTCTTTGCTAAAAGTGACCCAGGACACTGAAGAAAAAGAAAAACCTTTTCCACAAAACAGAAATAAAGTAGGAGCCAGAGTTAAAAAAAAAAAAAGACGGTGAGAATTTCTCCTGGTTACATGATCCTTGAGCATCAGAGGAACTAATTAGTAAATGTGTAATTAGTGATAAAATGACAGGACTTTCTCTGCCAACATGTTTGGGATTAAAATCATTGCATCTTTTTTTCTCATTCTCAGTATGAAATGCCATAAAACACAGAGGTTTTTTTCAAATCAGGATGGATGTGTAGTCCATGTTTCAATCCGTATAATAACCCCTGACTGTGCTCGCATGCAAACACACCTTCACAGTATTTGCTCCACATTTCATTGCACTCCTTAACGCAGCAGTTTATCTGCTGAGATCTCAGACATCTGTTCTTTTTTTATCACTAATTAGCAGTCACAGCCCTGTTTTGTTATCCTGGTTTAATTCAGGAATCTTTTGAGCTCCTTGGCTGCCTGCTGTAACGGTGCTTATTATAGACTCTTTTCAAAAAGAAGGGCAGATTTCAAAAAACCCAAAACTCTGAAGTCTTCTTGGGCCGTGATTTGTGTAAAGTGAATTATAGCTTTTCTGCCAGAGTTATGTGTCGAGTTCCAGAAGATGCTCAGGGAGGATCTGGAGTGTCGCAGCGTGGGCTGATCTGTGAGGAATCAGTGAATATTCTGAATATTAGGGATAGAGATGTGCAACGTTTCTAAATGTAGAGATGTAAGTATGCTTAATATATTGCTCAATATGTACAAATTAACCTGTCATGCTGTTATAGGGAAATAATCAACAACAGGATGGTGTTACTGTTTCCACACTTCCTTATGCTTGTATTTTATTCCTTTAACAAAAGAAAACCTTTTATTTGCATCATTTTTATCCATTAAGAGCTACAATTAATATCGTCGAATGTCCATGGAAGAAGTTCTCGCTTATGTTAAAGCTGTTTTAAACTGACACATGTCGATGTATTAAAGCTAGGCGGCCTTTTGATTTCATAAAATCAGTGAAATTTAATTTGCTCTGAAATGTGCTCATTGTGATATGTATTTATTTCTGTAATATCTCACAAAATATCAGGCCATTCTGTGATTGGGAAGTTATTTAATTTGAGGGGATTAAAGCAAATCGTGTGCAGGAAATCGCTCGCTTCGCGCAGTCAAGCAGATAGAGGAAGTCCATGCGTGCATGCGCAGGTTTACCTTTGAGCGTGCACTGACAGTTCCATCATTCTGTCACTACCGTACATGATCAGCTGATCACACCGAGGTGCTCGCTGACCACTGATATTTATTAGTTTGGTTCTGTTTTTCTTTTTCTTCGTATATAACATAACATCTTTTCTTTTTGCTTTCCGTTACTGTAGTCGGTCTTTCATGGTTCATTCACACACTCACGTCCTCCATTTTTCTCTCCTGTTTCAAATTTGTATCCCACAATGCCTTGCACGAACAGGGAAAGCCAACCATGTCATGCATGATGTAGTATCTTGAATTGGGTCATGGTGAAGCAGGAAAAAATAGCCGAGAATTTAGGGCCACATGGCTCTAAATTTATGAATTGTTCTTTTAGGGAAAAAAGTAATAAAATCGGACGTCTGTGATTTGAATTCAGTAGTTTTTGGTCCACTAAAAAATAAAAATAAATAATAATAATTGGGTGTCAGGGAAAATTCTTTTTATGACCTAAACATGAAAAATCTGAAAGGCAGTCTACCTTTAATTGTTGACTTTGACACAGATGCCTCTACCTCCTGGAGGGTGTTCATGATCTGGCCAACTGTTATGAACAGGTTTTTCTTCACCAGGGAAGGGATTTTCCTGTCATCCACCACAGTAGTTTTCTGTAGTCTTCCTGGGCCTTGGTGTTCCGTTGTCTTGTAGTTTGCTCTCTCTCTTTTGAGAATGCACCAAATAGATCATTTGGCCAAATCTAATGTTTTTGCTATCTCTCTGATGGATCTATCTTGATTTTTCAGCCTAATTCGGACTTGATATTGCAAGTTAACAGCAACATATCCCAAATGCAGCTTTAGAGCTTTTATCTGCATACTTGTTCAAGTTTCATTTGCATAAATAAATGTAAATTTTTGTACACTCAAGCACAAGTACCAGCTCGCCTGTAGTATCCTGACTAAAAGAAATTCACCGACATTAACTAATGCCTATAAAACTATACCATGTTACTAAATGCAGGTAATCACTACAAACAGATATAATTAGGACAATAGTTCATATTGGTTAGTGTGGGATTGTTTTGACTATAAAATAAAAAAAACCCACAATTATTTAGATGCTCTTTATATCTAAAAAACAAACAAACGTTGGTTAAATTCTTAACATTATGCTGTATTAGTAATGAAAATGCCTGAAACAATCTGCATTAAAAACTGATGCTTGCTTAAAAATCCAAAAATGAGCGAAAAAGGCATTTATCTGCATCATGTTCCCTTCAAGCCTCTAGCATGGTTCAACTTGACCCACCATCCATCAAAGTACAGTACATCAAGGAAGTCTTATTTTTCCCAAAGAACTACCCTGGTGGCGGCACGATGGTGTAGTGGTTAGCGCTGTCTCCTTACAGCAAGAAGGTCTGGGTTCGAGCCCTGTGGCCAGCGAGGGCCTTTCTGTACGGAGTTTACATGTTGTCCGCGTGGGTTTCCTCCGGGTGCTCTGGTTTCCCCCACAGTCCAAAGACATGCAGGCTAGGTTAACTGGTGACCGTGAATGGTTGTCTGTGTCTATGTGTCAGCCCTGTGATGACCTGGCGACTTGTCCAGGGTGTACCCTGCCTTTCGCC
>JAOANJ010000011.1:35347124-35357825 GCA_026413345.1 Ariopsis seemanni | reverse complement strand
AATTCTACCATGAAGAGTCATGAAATATCCAACCAGAATTCTGCCAGAAGCTTGTTCATGGTAAACAAAAATGTTTGATCAAGGTGAATCTTGCGAAGAGACATTTTACCTAAATATTAGGTATGCTGTATGTATATTTTTTACCCTGTATGCATAATTTTGACCGTGTTGATTTCAGAAAAGCCAAAGAAAATTAAAACTTGTGCACCAAATTCTAATTTAAAAAAAATAAATAAATAAACATGTCTGCTGTACAATCGTTCTGCCACAGAAAAAAGAACAGTTCAGAGAAATTACTGAAAGCCCAAATATTGCCATGACATGTCACTGTATATATATACATACACACACACACACACACACACCACCCTAATGCCTGAGTAATCCACTTGCTTGAATGGCTATTTTGTCAAAGGATCTAGAAACGATGCCAAACTAGGAGAATAAATACACATCATCCACACACACTAAACATACTCCACAGGGATTCATCTTCCAGTCACTGCTTTCCATGCAGTACGCCCACAGCTCTGTTCATAAGCATGACTCAGACTCCATCAGGTGACAACAGCAGTCATGGGGCTCGTTACCGGTGCTGACGAAGAAGCCTCTGCCCTGCTGTGATACACCTTGCAGCATGATGTACTTCAAAGAAACCATTCTCCCAATTCGAGTGTGCAATTTTGGCTTCACACACAACAGTTACTGTATATCACGTCCAAAATACTCCATTCACTTTCTACGGATGCAATGGAAAATCAATCTGTATCCTTGGCTTCCTTCCAGCTTCTACAGGTGCACAGTGGACAGCATTCGAACCAACTGGAGCACCGTCTGGTCTGGTAACTTTGCAAAACATGGTGTTTCATCACCTTCAGATCCAACTATAGTGGGAAATGTGAAAGGAAAGCCAGAAATTAAGGACTTTTTGAACCATGGAGGTCTGCAATCCCAGAGCAACAATTTCTAGTCTTCATGGTCTTCATGGTTTCTCTGAGCCATCAAGCTTCTGACATCCACACGTTCCCATTGGGTGGTGAAAGGCCAACCTCAAATCTCCAAAAATACCCACAGTTGACTGCCATATAACACCAAACACTGAGTTATAATATCGACTTCAGATTGTGCCGACACGTGTTCACATGTTTCCCTCGCAGCACATTATTTTGACAAATCCCAAAATGTCATGTTTCTTGTACTTGTTTTTTTGTATTTAATGAGGTTTGTACTCAATTCTTCCGTCTACTATATCTTCTGTCTTCTATTTCATGTTATTTTTAACTTCTGTTTTTTGTAACTGCATATGTAGAATGAAGCATTTTCTTCTCCAGTACACTCCCGCATGGGTATAATGATGAGAAATGTTTTAATAAATACACCAGAAATATACAGACATATCCAGCACCATTCATTAGTCAAAGTGCAAGGCTGTGTGTGTGTGTGTGTGTGTGTGTGTGTGTGTGTGAGTGAGAGAGAGAGAGAAGGGGGGGGGATGTGTGGGTGTGTAAAAGCAAAGAAATAGTCATAATTCACAAGTTGGAAAATTTTCGACCACTTATTTTTTTCCTTGCTCAAATTTATCTCTTTAAATTCAGCAGCGACTCCACTCAAGTCACGATTGTGGACTATATGTGAACAAAATACAATGAAGCCCAAGCTGAAAATATGTATCCTTAGATACTGAAGTGTAATTACTCGTGTTTGGAAGTTCACAGGCGATAGAATGAAGGATGAAAAACAAAAGCTAAAAGGGAATATTTGTTGATTTTAATGAGCATTTACTCAGGAATGACGAGCAGCTCGAAATGAAGAGCATATCTTCTCACTTCAAACCACATAAACTCAGCCTGTGTAGGAAATGCGGGATGAGAATAAATAACCTTCCATTCGATACGCATCTATCAGCCGTGCTGCTTAATTGGCTGTGCTTGGGTTTTATTTTCTGCCATAACAAAAAAAGAAAAGAAATGGAGCTTGAAGTAGGACGAATAAGTACAGGTAGGATGGAGGGTACATTCATCACATGCCCAAAGTGCACTGAAGTGGATAAGCTGAGATGAGTTGAGGAAGAGTATGAGAAATGTCCAGAAGAATGGCCAGATGTTTGAGAAGAACCTTCCTCCCTAAGAGACGAGAGAGGACAAGAGAACAAGAGCATGACTGTAGTGCGACAGATGTTTCAAATTTGAACAACTCTATGGGGGAGGATATCGAAGCAGAGTCCAAGAAAGCAAAGCGAAGTGCAGTGTGAAGAAGAGAAAAAGAAATGAACATCAGTTTATTACACTGATGGAAACTCTACCCTGTCGATCTGACACCTGACCATGATCCAGAGAGACTTTAGATCCAAAGAACTTTATAGTGATGAGACAGAGTGTCTCAAGAAAGAAAAAACAAGAGTGGTCTAAGAGCACAATATCCCCTGCTACAATATATTGCAAACAAAATTGCAATATGTGTATTACTGTGAAATTCCTCTAAAAATTATGAGAGGAGTTAATTTCAGAAGGTGAGAACCCTTTCTGGGATGGATGGACAGACAGACGGACAGACTTTGCCACAACATAATCCCCCTTTGGGCCTTTCGGCCAGCGGGGGATAATAAAATCGGTTCAAATCTCACTGAGATATTAAGTGCTTTTGACTATTTACATGTGACTGAGATGGAAAATAATACATAAAATAAAAATACATACAGTATGCAGGGTTCAGGGATGGATCCAGCCCAAGAAGCTGACAGATGCACATTTGCAGAAATATTTTCACTAACTTTACCAGATCGCTATGGATCCTCACACGGGCACAGAGCACGCTGAGCCCTTTCCGAAGAGGGCAGCCACAGCCAGCTATTCGCACCTGAAGCACCTGCGCGAGCGTGGCTCGCCAAAAACTTTAACTTGAGCCCTGGCTCCAGTCACACACTCATGCAGGGATTTAAAAATTCATAACTCAGCCACCAAAAGTCCTAGCCCTGCCAAACTTTACTGGCACCTCCTTCTTCCTGAGACCTTTCGAAACAGCCCAGGTCTGGCCCGCATCAACCATGGCTCAGCCCATTATTCATGGCGAATTTCAGCCTTTTTCTGGAGCATTTGATTGGTTTCACCTACTACATTCTTTGTCTCAGGTCATGCTATACAAAGAGAATACAGGTAATTAGGTCAGGAAAGCATCACCACTTCCCACAGGTGATCGGATCCTGAACCATTGGTCTGTCGGTTGAGTGTGGCTATAGCCCATGTAGCCGGCTACCGGCAAAGTAAATTGTGAGCGATGCCAAGTGGTGCACATATATTTCTGACCAGTCCATGTGCATCAGTTTCATTGGTCTAGATCGGTCCCTGGAGTTCTTGCGGTCTTTCGGCTGCACCCGCACATATGGAAATTTTTTAAACAAAGTAGTTTTTCCGTCTCTATTTTAAAAAGAATTTGCGTCCATGGTAATGAGATTCAGGTATTGTTTAAGCTTAGACTTGAAGACAAAATGTTCCTCCAGGTTTTGTTGAAAATCTGAGCTTGTGGTATGGATTCAGGAGCAGAAGCGCATGCATGAGAATCTGGCGCCTCTGCACAAGGGGAAAATAACGTTTGACCATTTAAATAAGAAATCACAGCCCACAAAGTTACAACCTGGGGTTGGTTTCCTAAAAGCCTCTTAACGCTAAGAGCATCTTAACTAGGAGAGAGAGTGTTTATTGTGCTGCTTGCGCTACCATTTAACGATGATCTTTGTGCTACGATGCTTTTGGGAAACTTGGTACTGGTCAGCAGTCCTGATAAACTGCATCCTAGCATGTTCATAACAGGGTAGTTCTTCGGTAACAGCAAAATGTGTTGACTTTTTTTTTTTTTTTAGTTGCAGTACTCAAGATAATGGTATTAAATAAAAATTTCACACTGTTTGGGGTATCTTTTGACCCTAAAAAAGCATTTAAAAAATTGGCTATGTTTAACTCCAAACACAAAATCTCTTATGAGGAAAGAAAAGTCAGTAACGGAATTATGTCAGAACAACACTGAACTTTCATTTCTTAAAATTCAAACCAAGATTTCTCTGAAACAACATTGCTATAATTGGGGTGATGATTTTTAAATATGGTTTTCAGTACATTTTGCCTTGGATTCCATACTTTAGCAATATCACTGAGCTGATAAGTTAAGGCAACCTTCACCATTTCATAATTTTGGCCTCTCTGCTGAAGAAAGAGAGCACTTGGGTTGGTTTTCCACATCCACATGAAAACAGTTCTGATGGAGTATTGAAAAGCTTTGTTTTGGTGAACCAAAAGGTTGTTTATGTCTGGGCACAAGATCAAAGCACAGAAAAAAAAAAACACATCTGGATGGGGCATATATTCACTGGCCACTTTAACAGGAGCTTGTTCTTAAGTCGAAGATTCCTGTTCTAGGCTGCAGGAGTGGAACCCAATGTGGTCTTCTGTTCTGCTGTTGCATGCTTTTCTGCTCACCACGGTTGTAAAGAGTGATTAAATATGAGTTGCTATATCCTTCCTGGCAGCTCAAACTGCTCAATCTGGCCATTTTCCTCCGAGTTCTCTTCTCAACAAGGCGTTTGTTTCCACCCACAGAACTGTCACACATTCACTCGAATTTTTTTTTTTTTGGTTTGTTTGTTTTTCGCACCATTCTAGAGAGTAAACTCGAGACTGTTGCGTGTGAAAACCCCAGGAGGAGATCAGCAGTTTGTGAAATACTCAAACCAGAAATACTCATCTGGCTCAAACCAACACCCACGCTACAGTGAAAGAAAGTCACACTTCACTGTGAGATCACAATTTTTCCCGTTCTGATGTTTGAACATCGTGAACATTAATGAACTCTAGCTCTTGATTTGTATCTGTGTGATTTCATGCATCGTGCTGCTGTCAAGGGATCGGCTGATTAGAGAACCGCATCAAACCGAAGCAGGTGGAGCTACTGGGTGTTCCGAATAAAGTGGCCAGTGAGTGTATGTGTCTGAGTATAGCTAAAAATGTGCCTTATACAGAGATGGACAAATTGCTTGCAGAGATTCGACAACCAGAGAAAGAAAAAAAAAACAACTTCTTGTTGCCTTTCTGAAAACTCAAAGCAGACATTTTTAATTGGTATGGCGCTAATTAACAGTTATTCCACGAAATCGAGTCGCACATGAGCTGATAGCTAACGAGTCGCGTAGCACCGAGTCGGCTATCAGCTCATGTACGATGAAATTGAGTGAAATAACTGTTTAATTTTATCAACATTCGCTGGATTTTGAGAAACAGAGCATTTATATTTTTATTTTTTGCAAACTCGATAAATAAAAACTTTACACAAAACGTCTGAAAAAATCATTTCTGCTTAGAATGTAAACAAACCGGCGAGGAGCAATTTGTGAAAAATGCTATAATAATAATTCTTGAAAAATTCTTTAAAAAAGATAAGTTCTTACCATCAAATGCTTTGATTCCATATTTTGTTGCTTTTTTTTGTATTTTTTGGGGTTTTGTTTTCGAGTAGAGTTTTATTTCGTCCTCGGGTGATTCAGCAACACGCTCTGCCATTTTGTTTTTCTCTACTCATGGTATATGAGCTGATATCTTAGTAGTAGCGTAGCCCATCAGAGCGTGCGATTGCTCACATCCAGTGAATGTGGATAGAATAAGTTTAAATATAATCACTATAGTTGTTATAAGTACAGTTCGCAATACTTGTTCTGAATCCAACCGCCTGCTGCACTACACACATCAACCGAGGCACGATCTTGTTTACAGGACGATATATTATGAGTCAGATTAATTTGCGTTCACGTGAGTGTAGCTCAATCAGGAACACGCAGGTATGTATTAACGCACAAAAAATACAATTTGGCGCAAATTAAATCAAACACTAACCAGACTTGAACTGAAAAATAAGGTGCGACGTGAAGACCGAACACCACTAATGACACCACTTGCTGACATTTTGTCGAGCGAGCAAATACAATGTACGACATTAGAAACGTTCTTGAAAGAGGATAATAATCAAATACAGTGAATGTTTCATTTAACTTCTTCTAAATGCACTAAACTAGCTAACAAGCTCGAAAACACTGGGGTTGTTCTTGTGGGCTGGTTAATGAATTTATGATTTGTCCATCCCTGGTTATACTATAGTGGTTAGTTGTTTTGGGGTTTTTTTTGTCTTTCTTTGACAATTTTCTGCATTTTAAAAATAACACATTTATACCAGAAGCATCCCCGTGACTATTATAAAGCCATTTCTTTCTTTCTCTCGTTATTTTTTAAGTACAATTTTGCAAACCCTGTTTCGTCTTTGACCCATAAACAAACAAAATCTGATGCATTCCATATCAACCGAAATAAATCAGACATTTTGTCCTGCAAACGAACCAGAAACCAAGCGTGTGTGAATGGCAGTGTGAACGTTTCCTCAGTTCAATGCTAAGTGACCTTTTATTCTCGTGTCTTGTGATGGAGCAGCGTAGCTCGACGGAACGTTTTATCATCGTTATGTGATGCTGTTATTGTCTCTCACAATGTTTATTATTACTAAACAGGGAAAAAAAAACGCTCTGTACACATCTTGGTCGTTTCATCTTCTTATCTTCAGCTCTTTTTAATGCTGAACTGATAATTGTTACGTTCTTCTGACAGGTGGTTAAGTGTACTTTGTGTTCCAATGCTGTCTCGTCTGCCGAGTGTGTAATTCAGGTTGTCTGCCTGTCTGTCTGTCTGTCATCCACGTTTCTGTAGTGCTGAGATAAGATTCGTTACTGTCGATTAGCAGTCAGGTTTAGAGCGCTCTGTGAATCGTGACTACCTGAAAGGGCCTTAACCAAAATCCGCTGTTGCTTCGTAGATGCTGGACGTCAAACGGGACGAACATGTTTAGACGATAAATGGCTTGTGTCTGCTCGGTGTTTAACATACATACATACATACATACATACATACATACATACATACGGCCTCCAGTGTTTTGTCATTTGTTATGCGTACATGAATACAGTTGCGACCTCTCTGGCTTGCCATAAAGGCACTTTTTTGTCTTGGTCGATTCCTGTGCCTGCAAATGAGACAGGAAAGGGAAAAAAAACAAGCATAGAAGATGAAGCCGAGTGACATTTAACCCCGCTGAGGCTAATGGACTACTCGACCCCCGTCTGGAATGTTCTTGCCCCTCGTGGACAGAACTAATATACACTTTGCTCGTTTTTACACAACCTTTTCATGTGTCAAAAACTGCACCCGTGCACAGAGAGGTCATTACGCATAATAGGCCATGGTTCCTTCAGTCCATTTCCTGTTTGCTTTGTTTTCTGGTGTACTAAAAGGGAGAAGGCCATGGGAGGTTTTTATCTGCTTCTGGCCTTGAGAAAAAAAAGGTTGCATTTTGGAGGCTTTTTATTATTATTATTATTATTATTATTATTATTATTATTATTATTGCTGTTGTTGTTGTCCATCGCAGACATTTGTATAGCGTTATCTCCATAAGAACAGCCTGTAAGTAATTGGACGTGAGCACGTTTTGTTTTTGTTTTTTTGTTTCTGACACACTGGATTTGTAAATGAATATGACTATGAGATTAAAGGGCAGACCATCAGCTTTAATTAAAGGGTATTTATATCTACATTAGGTGTGATTTCAGTAATCTGTCAGCTTCTTTTCATAAAAAGAGTGTCAGCGTCCAAGTATTTACAGTCTGCATTATATGTTAATGTCCTCTGTACAATTTGTATATTATAAATATGATTTATTTTGATTTGCGTTTGAGTAATTCTGACATAAATATTCTAAATATGCTTATCGTATACCCTGTTGTTGTGTCCTCATTTATTATGACTCATAAACTGGTCTTCTGTACGTAAAAATTTTATTTGCTAGCCAGGTAAATTAAAGTAACATTTAGTATCAAGGGTACCAGTACCAAAAGTACCAAAATGTTTAGGACTTTTGCAGATCCAGGACCAGTCCTTTTATAAAATGTATCTCACCTGAACATTCTTAAAATGATCAGAACTCAATTGAAGCAACTTTTGGTCATGACCGAGAAGATTCACTGACTCAAAGATTGAATGAACACTGGGTGAATGAATCAGTTTTGGTCACTGAATCATTTCTTGATTTCTTTAATTCAGTTTCAAAAACTGAATTGTGTCAAGTAAAGCATTGCGTTTCCAAAAAAAGTCTGTGATGAAACAATGCTTTTACGTATATTTATGTTATATCTTTATATCTCTGTGCTTCTTTACATGTCCATGAATTTATATTCATGTATTCATGTGTGTCGAACCTGATCCGTTTCGATAACGACCGAGATTCGCTCTAACTGTGTTCAAAGGATCAGCTTTGGAATCAGTGACTTGTTTTTCAGGCTTCTCTCTGATTCAGCGAATCAATTTTTGAATAAGTGACTCTTCTCGGTCAGAACCAAAACTTCTCTCTCATTCAGTGAATCATTGTTCACTCAGTGATTCTTTTTGGTCAATAAAGAGATTCGATCCTACTGAATTCAACAAATCAGTGTTGGAGTCAGTGAATCTTTGCAGTCATGACCGAGATTAAATTCTCTCTTATTTAGTATTTGAATCAGTATTACAGACAGTGAATCCTTTCTGCCATGACCGAGATTCACTTCTCTGTCATTCAAGGAACCAGTGTTTGAGTCACTGAATCTTCTGAGTCATGACCGAGATTCACTTCTATTGTGTTCAACGAATCGGTGTTTGAGTCAGTGATTCCTTTTGGTCATGTCTAGGGTCTGCTCTGATCACATTCCACTAATCAGTGAATCTTTTTGTTCATTACTGATATTCTGTCATATTGCGTCCAACAAATTAGTATTTGAGTCAGTGATTCCTTTTGGTCATGACCAAGATTCACTTCTCTCTCATTCAGTGAATCAGTGTTCACTCAATGATTCTTTTTGGTCATTGAAGAGATTTGATCCTACTGAATTCAACAAAGTGGTGTTGGAGTCAGTGAATCTTTGCAGTCATGACTGAGATGAAATTCTCTCTTATTTAGTATTTGAGTCAGTATCTGAGACAGTGAATCCTTTCCGCCATGACTGAGATTCACTTCTCTGTCTTTCAAAGAACCAGTGTTTGAGTCAATGAATTGTTTCAGTCATGATTGAGATCCAATTCAATTGTGTTCAATGAATCAGTGTTTGAGTCAGTGAATCATCTTGGTCATGACCAAGAGTTGCTTTGATTGACTTTAATGAATCAATGTTGGAGTCAATGAATTTTTTCAATAATGACCGAGATTCGCTCCTATTGTATTCAAAGGATCAGCATTTTAATCAGTGAATCTTTTTTTGGTCATGACCAAGATTCGCTTCTCTCTCATTCAGAGAATCAAATTTTGAATCAGTGACTCTTCTCGGTCATAACCAAAATTTGGTCCTGAATTGTGCAGTGAATCAGTGTTTGAGTCAGTGATTCCTTTCCATCATGACTGAGAGTCACTTGTCTCTCATTCAGTGAATCACTGTTCACTCAGTGATTCTTTTTGGTCAAGAAAAGATTTGCTCCTATTATATTGAACAAATCAGCGTTGGAGTCAGTGACTCTTTGCAGTCATGACCAAGATTCAATTCTCTCTTATTTAGTATTTGAATCAGTATTACAGACAGTGAATCCTCTCTGCCATGACTGAGATTTACTTCTCATTCAAAGAACCAGTGTTTGAGACAGTGAATCTTCAGAGTCATGACTGAGATTCACTTCTATTGTGTTCAGCGAATCAGTGTTTTGAGTCACTGAATCTTCTCGGTCATGACCAAAAGTTGTTTCGATTGATTTCTGATCATTTTAAGAATGTTTAGATGAGATGCATTTTATAGAAGTACTTAATCCTGTTGTTGTTGTAAAGTTATACCAAAATCCTTAGCATTTTGGTATAACTTTACAACAGCAACAATAGATTTCATATACAACTTTAATATGCACTATAAACCTTGTAAACTTTTAAATCGAAATAAAAATAAGCAAAAAGAAAGCAGATGACAATATTGGGGGGAAGAAAGTCAGGAAAGGTGAGCTCAAAAGAAATCAACGTGTAAAAGCTGTCTAAAAGGACATTTCTTAAAGATTTTTAAGTCCAAGCTGAGTCCTAATCTCTTCAAGTAGCACTCTCCACCTGCAGACATCATGTCCATCGACGGTTATTTAAGCCTCTAAGTGCTCTTCAGAGCTCAGCAAGTTTTAACCAAGAGCATTTTGTAAAGACTCCACAGCCGAGTGAGGTGTTCCAGCAGACGTGCGAGTCTCAGATGGACACGAGTTTGTAACCTCAATGCCGGCAGCATTGACCACCATGACCACGTCCAATCAATGCTGCATCCATTACCGGATGACTCTAATGACACTTCAGATACCCAGGGTCTCTAAATAATGTATACAACACTGTCAGTTTATCACGAACAAGCTGAGAAACATGACACCGCTCCTGGAGGTGTGGAACGTTCAAGCAAGTTTACAAAGATTTGTTTCACTCCAGTACTATAAACTTTACATCAGTCATTTTTGGAAATAAAACAAATCTCAAAGCTCCCTGTGATGTTTCTGAAGAAATTACAGCGTTAAACAATCAAAGAAGTCTAAAAATCACTCAAATGGTAACTTTTAATATCTCATCATCTGTAGCCGCTTTATCCTGTTCTACAGGGTCGCAGGCAAGCTGGAGCCTATCCCAGCTGACTACGGG
>JAOANJ010000011.1:35228365-35239100 GCA_026413345.1 Ariopsis seemanni | reverse complement strand
CAACAAAAACCTAAAAAACACCGCAACTTTCATCGCAATTTTTTGGAAAAACCCCCGCAACATCAGACATTTTAGCCCGCAACAATCACAAAAAAGGCCCGCGAAATCCTGGGGGGACTGAATATCATAATGACTGTGCATTCAGAACACCTATTAATAAAGATGAAAGTGTCCCGTAACAGGGTGGACATTTGGCCCATGTTGTATGCCAAGAATTTGGTCAAAATTATTATAATTCAATATCCTGAGCTCGACCAATATTATTTTCTTGTAGTTTAATAAGCCCTCCTTCAGATGAAATGATAAATTCTCGCAAAGTTAACATTTTTTTTAAAGGAAGTCACAACACTGAAATGGCACCGAATTGTAGGAATGACTGATCGATAGATAAACAGAGACAAGTGTTTTACTGGGAAATATGCCACTCGTATTTTCATACGAGCTACATCCAGGACATGGAAAACCAAAACCGTGACATAAATCTCTATGAGTCACTCAAGAGGAATTTGATGAATTGTTTTAATAAATGAATACTTTTTGTCTTTGAATGTGTCTATATAATAAAAAGAAAAATCACATGCTGGCTTGAAGATATGAAGTTTGTATTCTTGTGTTGAAAAACTCGCATTTTTCATACAAAATACATCGCAGATCTGAGTGACATATTTTTAAAAATAATATTGGTTGGTGTTGAGCGGTATATCAGATATATTCCGTTTAGCTAGCATGAGACTGAATGAGTCGAAGATGAGTTCAATGTCATGCTAGCTGAATGGAATATGTCTGACATACCACGACAAAAAAGCCAGCCAATATTATTATTATTATTATATACACACACACACACACACACACTCTTTTCCAGTTTTTTGACGTTGGTATGTTCTTCTCTTGCAAATATGCGTGAAGAATACATAATGAAGTCTGGACAGGTGTTCATTGTGTCCTTCTCTTTCAAAATTCTCTCAAAATCTTCCGTATTTAATGAAGCAAACCTGGTGGCCATGTCTGTTTACATATTGTCATAGTCGCTCGCTAGCACAAAAGTTTTACATGTAATATGCACCTTATGCCATTTTCAGTTCACTGCGACAGTTTACTGCGGGTGCGACTGGCAAATAAAGAAATGCTTCTGTGCATGCGCAGCAGAAAACTTTCTCGTTGACTATTCGCATCAGTTCGCGTGTGACGTCATGTTATCTTGACAACCATGCAATATCGTAAACCATATTCAACGCTCATTCTCCATTGGGTAGAGTGACGTAATACACGTACCGGTAGGATAAGCAATATGCTAACAATATTGTATGCTATCAAACCAAATGAATGAGACCCACTAGAAGGGAATAGAACACGTTTTTATTCCATCAAAAAAAAATGTCCTTTATGGATAATAATATAGCATGTTTTATGTTACATCAAATTGTGTAGTGTTGTGTATTTTGTGTCAATAAATCGCTGCATTGTCTTGACAGTGACACCAATAATGAGATACGCATCGCAGTTACAAATACATATTTATTCCTTTCTTTGACACCACATGACATGCGCCAGAAACAACACCACGACATTTATTATGGTGTGACTCTGCTGGGTGCCTGGTGGAGCTTTCACTTTGCATCATTCCTGTAGAGTTACCATCCAATACCAAACTTGATGTGTTGTCTGGTTACATCTGCAACGCCCATGCACATTGGCGCTCGGAGCACACAGCCACAGATTGAAAAACGCGCTCACGCCATTAGGACAAATTACCATGCCCCTGTTCCTGATTAGAGTGCAATCACAGTACATACATATATAAGGACTCTCAGTAACACACAGATTTTGCAAAAGCCTTGTATTTTGTATTGCTTTTCTGGTTTTGACCCTATTTGTGTTTTTGGACTTTGAGTATTGTATTACCTCTGATATCCAGTGTTTATGAGATACGTTGCACTTATGATCAGGTTCCCTGTGGTGGTACATGTATGTCAAAGCCATCAAAAATCAGGTCGATGCATTTATCTTAAGTATTGGGCTCTGCTCTGTACGCACATGTTTTCCACCATAATTCTAATTAATAGCTGCAGCCAGGTGGAAAAAAAAATCATTAAATCGTGACTCTCTAGAGATTGAGACTGTGAGTGCTGTAAGAGTCAAATGTTTATGGCAGATTCAGAGAAGCTAACATCTAAGATTTAGCCATAGCTTCATGTTTTTTGAGTCCTTGCTCCAGCAATATGCCGTAACTACACCAGTCACCTGAAAACGACATTTTTCAGCTTTTTTTCAGACCAACCACGTAAAAGGCACCTGTGAAGGGGAACAAGGCCAACTTTATCTCCAGGAAATTCTATCTACGAATTAGTGAACCTTAGTCTTGTGAGCCGATCGTAAATGAAAGGGAAATAATAGTCTGTTTCTGTGCTGATAAAAGAGATCTATAAAAAAAAAAAGGCATGGGATATTAGAAGGGAACTCGGTAGAGTGGATACCGCCGCCAAGTCACGTATTCGGATTTGCATCAAAAGGTAATCAATGACCTTAACCCATAACTATGTCATCGCTTGTTTACCGCAATGCATTATGGGCGATACCCGAAGTCAGCTCCGCTGTATTGTTTACTTTCGCCTTTGTTAAACATTGCATTGTTCTGTCTAACCAGTTTTAACCATGCCTAAAGTGAATTCCTGTGTGGCTTACTGTGTCTCCACAACAAAGAGAGCGCATAATTTGAGCTTTTATCAGCTGCAGTCGAGAAGAAGAGAAGAAAGAAAGGGATACGTTTAATCCGCAATGAAAACCTTCGAACTGAATCGAAATGGACAAGTGTTTGTAGCTTACATTCCTCTGATGGGAAAAAGACGTACTTAAACTGTGACCCAGCAATATTTCCATGGTCTGCGGAACAGCCTTCGGTTAGAGAAGATTATAACAATCGACACTGTTCATCTGAAACTAGCGATATTCCAAAGCTTGTAAAACAAAGAAGCATTCTTTGAAGCACTTGGCAGCCGAATGAGCCTGTCGGACTCATAAAACTCCCAAATCACAAAGGGTTCTCTTTCGGGTCTGTATAATGTTCAGTGTACCTCACTAGCAGCATTTATTGAAGAAAATGCATTTATACTGAACATGACACGGTAGATCAGCAGGTTTCCAAAGGTTGTTTCTTTTTTTGTAATGTTTCCCGATCTCAAGTTTTATTTAACTAAACAATCACTCATTTATCACTTGGACCGTTATCCACCCACGAATCCCCTGTGAGAGCACTGCTGCTCCACGCCAATTTCCGATATTTAGATAGATCTGTTTTCTCGATAAAGTTTAGCTGGTGCAATATACATCCTCAGAAATAAGACATTCTGAGATTTGATGATGTTGTTGTACAGTGTGGTAGACTCGGTCTAGACTCTTACCTTCTCACCAAGTTTGATATGGATTCCGATTTTCCTGCTGTAAACCCTCGACATGTTATCCACCTCTTTAAATCACCAATTTCATTGTCTTCCATGACAAAGCACGGCAAAATCGCTCCTCTCACATCACTCTCATGTAAAATCAATCTAACATCCACTATATTGCACAGCTACCGACCCCGGCTATCATCCACAATGCATTGCGGTAAACAAGTGATGACGTAGTCATTCTTGGGCGCTATTGCTCCTTGACCCATGGTTCACCTTTCCTCCAAATTTAATCAAAATCCATTCACTACTTTTTGAGATATGTTGGGAAAAGACAAAAACAAACAAACAAATCAACAAACGGAGGTGGAAACATAGCCGCCTCCAACAACAAGGTTGGCGGAGGTAAAATTGTAGAGTTGAATAAGAGCTTTCAAGGTCAAGGCTTTTTTATTTGTCATTTCAACCATAAACAGTTGGTACAATATACAGTTAAAACAAAAAGATGTTTCTCCGGGAACATGGTGCCACATTAAACGTCAAAGGACTACAATCTACAATACAGCAAAGTGCATGAGTGCAATGAGTGCAAACATTGCAGACCATAAAATACACAAACAACAAAGTGCAGAGTTGAGTGCATATTGAGGTAGTATATGAAAAGGGAATAAATAAATGTAAACCTTGTGTGTGTGATGGACATTGTAAACATTGTAAAAGTAATAGTCCATCATTTTCCGCTGTGCAAAGATTGCAGTGTGAGTGATGTGTTCAACAGTCCGTGTGTATCAGTCCAGTCCTTCAGAGTTGAGGAGTCTGATGGCATGAGGGAAGAAACTGTTCCAGAGTCTGGCTGTGAAGGCCCGAATACTTGGGTACCTTTTTCCAGATGGCAGGAGGATGAAGAGATTGTGGGAGGGATGTGTGGGGTCGGCCACAATGCTGGTAGCTTTTCAGATGCAGCGTGTGGTGTAAATGTACATGATGGAGGGAAGAGGGACTCCGATGATCTTCTGAACTGTCCCCACTATCCGCTGTAGGGTCTTGCAATCCAAGACGGTGCAATTCCCAAACTGGACTGTGATGCAGCTGCTCAGAATGCGCTCAATAATCCCTCTGTAGAATATCATGAGGATATGTGATGGGAGATGGGTTTTCCTCAGCCTCCATAGGACGTATGAGCTTTCTTTGCTATGGAGCTGGTGTTGAGGGACCAGGTGAGATTCTCTGCCAGATGAACACCAAGGATTTTGGTGCACTTGATGTTCTCCACAAGTGAACCTTCGATGGACAGTGGAGAGTGGTCACTCCATGTTCTTCTGAAGTCAACAACTATCTCTCTTTTATTTTGTCCACGTTCAGAGACAGGTTGTTGACCTGTCTGCACCAGTCCGATAGCCATTGCACCTCCTCTCTGTATGCCGACTGATCGTTCTTACTGATGAGACCCACCACAGCAAATCTGATGATGTGATTCGAGTTGTGAGTTGCTGCAAAGTTGTGAGTCAGTATGTATTGTACAAATCATAATGTTCTTTTTGATATATAAAGGCCATTTGTGTTCTTTTTCAGATCATTGATTTGTTTCATGTTGGTTTTCAATGTGTTGAGACCGTTTTGGGATAATTTTATAACGTTAGCATGTACATGCAGCTAGCTTCTTAAAAATCTGAACATTTTAACATTTAATGTCACTTTTTTTTTCAATGAAGGGAACAGTTTGGGGACGAAGCACATCTGGTTGTGATGGTTGGGTGTCCACATACTTTTGATCATGTAGCATATTTCCTCATAGCCTGATCCTGAGCTCCTTTTACTATCCCTACCAAGTTTCATGTGGTCTCCCATTGTCTATTTGGGATTTGTATGGGTTCTCCAGTTTCATCCAAAACATGCAAGTGAATTAATTAAGCTAAATTGCTCCTAGTTGTGAACGTGTGTATGTTTGTGCCCTGCAGCTGCTGTCCTTGTTGTATTTCCGTCTCACACCATAGAGTTCCTGGGATAGAATCCGGATCCAACGCAACCCTGACCAACACTGCGAGTGTTAAAAGGAGTACTTTAACTGCTGAATAGTTTCAATGATAGTTTAATAGTTCAGAGTAAACAATTAGTTTTACAGTCGGATCAGTATATCCTCCAAGAACAAAACATGCAATTATATGTTATGAGATGTATAAATGAAGAGCCGAATACACTTCTGCAGAACTCATATTGGAGATAATGAGGGCTTGCGTTTTTTTAAGCTGAAGGGAATACTTTGACAGCCCCACAGAACTCGGCTGTTTTTTTTTTTTCTGGTAATGTCTAAACCCTGTAATTAAACTTCAAAGGTTAGAAAAAGAGTATTACTCTCACTCTTCTGTTCAGATGGTAGTGTTTATTTGGCATGCATGGCTAAAGAGAATTCATACTGGAGAAGAAAAGTCCTTGAGAAAGCTTCAGAGCTCTGCTTGAAGACAGCAGATTTATCAGACACAGAAAAGAAGCTTTAGAAAAGGCATTCTGAAAAAGAAAGAAAAATGTGCACTGATGAAAAACGACAAAGAGAGAATAAGAGAGGATTGATAGGTAGATAGAGGAGACAAAGAAAGAAAAAGGGAGAGAGAGCTGTAAGAACAAGAGAGAAAAACAAGAAAAGAAATGAGAATAGTGGTCTTTATCAGGAAGTCAGTCAGGAAAGCAAACTGCTCAGTATAGTCAGGTACGGGATACTGAACAATACTTCGCGAGGTGTGTTTGTGACTGCTGAGCTTATGTAGGGATGGTGATTGCAGGATTATTGGAGACAGGTGAAGGTGTAGTTAGAACTCTGGTGACAGGGCACGCTGTGTATCATGGAAAGTGTAGTCCGGAGAGGCCATGTTTGGAGGCTGCTCTGAACATATGCTTTCAGTGCTGTTACTGACACTCTACTACTAGGATATCAGCTCATATACCGTGAGTAGAGAAAAACAAAATGGCGGAGTGTGTTGATGAACTAACTGAGGACAAAATAAGAACTACTGGAAAACAAAACCTCGAAAAATACAAAAAAAAAAGCAACAAAATATGGAAGGAAAGTATTTGATGGTAAGAACATATCTATTTTATTTTTCAAGAATTATTATTATTATAACATTTTTCACAAATTGCTCCTGTCATTTCGTCAGTTTGTTTGAATTCTAAGCAGAAACTATTTTGTCGGATATTTTGTATCAACTTTTTATTTATCAAAGTTGCATAAAATTAAAATGCTCTGTTTCTCAAAATCCACTGAATGTGGATAGAATAAAACAGTTATTCTACTCAATCTCGTCATACACGGCTGATAGCCGCGATCAGCTCATGTACGACTCCATTTCGTGGAATAACTGCTAAATATACGTCAGTATGTTTAAACTAAGGAATTGAAGCAAAATAATTAAAAACTAAGTTCAACAAAAAGTAAATAGGTAAATAATGGCAGGTTTGTTTTTTTCTATTTAATATCTAAATAGAAAATGTGTAGATATACGATCTTAATTTATTGTAATATCACAGATATTATATTAATATATGAACACTTTCTATTTTATTAAGTGGAAATTGTGCTCTTATTTTAAATACATTGAATAATTTTTGGTAGCAAAGAAGCTCTTCCATTCAAATAAGGACTCCTTTTCTTTTCTTTTCTTTAAGAGTGTATTATTTTTTATTATTATTATTATTATGGAGTCTATAAAATCCTATGACGATGTTGTGATGCTCTAATGTCAGAGCTATGAATATTTTCTCGACCCCTAAATGAACGTGAGGTTTTGATTTCCACGTCAAACTGCTGCTATTATGTGGCTTTGACAATACAAAGTGTCGTAAAACAACCGCTGTCGCTTGACTCAGGTACTGAATCAACGTTACATCAAAATTCAGTGAACAAACCTTTATAAATTGTTGCGTCACTTGTTAGGAAGGCCTTACATAGGCATAATATCACCTTCTAAACACTGCCTTTAAGTAAATTGTTCCCAGGACATTTATATATTCAGGCTCTTTCAGGATGACCTTTTGCAGCCGGTGTTTCTGATTTTAAACAGACATTTCAAGTCAAAGCAAAAGAGGCAAAAAGATCGACCAGCCTCCTGGGATCAGATGCCCTTCTGTATTATGAACATCTCTAAAAGCAGTAAGCGGTGTGGATAAGTACAAACATATTCCTTCATTTAGGGCGCAGTGTGGTGGCTTAACATGAAAAAAAAATGCAAAATGGAAAGTTGCAGATAATTAGCCTCGTGTGACTTTTCGACCGTAGGGAAAAGGTTTAAAAGCAGTCGCTCAGTTCTGCAGCAATTAATATGGCAAAAAAATCACTTGGGTTATGAGCAATTAAGTACACAGAATGCTGAACTCAGGGGAAGAGCTGCCTACTGAGTGCGTGATGGGTTTTTAGAGCAGCACACAGGAAACAGTATCCAGGGTTACACAAATGTGCTTGTATACAGTTTGAAGAAGTGAGGATCGTTTATAATTTAATGATGTTACAGAATTTTTTGAAACAGAAATAAAACGATCTTTCACGTGAGAAGTGGCTGGATATAGAATATAATAATAATAATAATACATTTAAATCGTGCTCTTCACAGACCCAAGGTCATTTTACAGAGCAATCAAAACAATCAAAAAGAAGAAGCCTTTATTTTTGTCACCTACACATTAACCCATCTGAAGCAGCGAACACACACATGCGCACACAAGTGAGCAACAAGCACACATATACCCAGAGCAGTGGGCAGCTATGCTACAGTACCCAGGGAGCAGTTGGGGGTTAGGTGCCTTGCTCAAGGGCATTTCAGCCATGATATAGAGAGAGAGGAAAGTGCTGTTCATTCATTCAACTCCCCTCACATTTTTCCTGGCGGTCCCAGGAATCGAACCAGTGACTATTTGGGCTCAAGGCTGCTTCCTCTAACCTTTGCCATGGCTGCCCCCATAGCTATAAAGCTGTATACTGTGTATATTTTATATACAGTATTGATTAAGACCCTGATTTACTAAAAAAATGTGAGCTAATTTAAGAAAAAGCTCAGACATGCTTTTAAAAGGCATTTGAAAATGTTCAGTATGTCTAATTTGGCATTTATTTTATTATTTTGTTTATTTAATTCTATTTTCCTTTTTTGTTTTCTTTCTGTTTCATTTATCTCCTTCTGCTTATATTTGTATTTTTGCCTATTATTATTATTATTATTATTATTATTATTATTATTTGATGACATACTGAGGTGCAATCCTGATACACTTTGATAAATCTCATTATTCAAATATTTAATAATAAATAATCAGTTAAATTTATATAGTGCCTTTCTCATACCCAAGGTTGCTTTACAATTATAGGGGAGAAAAAAAAGTCCACCAAAAGAAGGTCAGGATGTCATTCCAATGGTGTAGCTACCACAGTCCCACCAAAAAACGCATGAAAATAAGTCCCATACCGCCTGCACAGCCGCCACCAGGCAACATCGCTCGGAACACCGCGCCAAGTACAAAAGCACTGCCACACAGAGCGCTGGACAACCATGATGTTAAAAGAGCAATGAGCTCAATGCAGTCCATAGCGAGGACCATAGGCATCACCCATGGCAAACCAAGTCCTGGAGGAAGCCGACACCCAACATTGGGTCCGAAGCTAAACCACAACTGGCAGACAAAACACGCAAACAAAAACAAAAAACAAAACAACAAACTACACAAACAAAAAACAAAAGGGAAAATAAAATTAAATAAAATAAAACGCTCCAGTGAAAAGCAGCAGCCAGAATGCACACAGCGTACTCTCAACCAGAAACGGAACTTAACAGTTATTCTACTAAATCGAGTCATACATGAGCTGATAACCGATGAGGCACATAGCACGGAGTTGTCTATAAGCCATGTACGACGAGATTGAGTGGAATAACTGTTTTATTCTATCCACATTCACTGGATTTTGAGAAACAGAGTATTTTTAGTTTTATTTTTTGCAAATTCGATAAATAAAAACTTTACACAAAATGTCTAAAAAAATAATTTCAGCTTAGAATGTAAACAAACTGGCGAAATGACAGTAGCAATTTGTGAAAAATGTTATAATAATAATTCTTGAAAAATAAAAAAAGATAATAAATACGAAATAATAAATAAATAAAATACTTTTATTCCATATTCTGTTGCTTTTTTTCTTTGATTTTCTTCTTCTTCTTCAGGTTTTTTTTTTTTGTTGGTTGGCAAACCAACTTAAAGGTGCAT
Source organism: Ariopsis seemanni (assembly GCA_026413345.1). NCBI lineage: Eukaryota > Metazoa > Chordata > Actinopteri > Siluriformes > Ariidae > Ariopsis > Ariopsis seemanni. The sequence goes on along the minus strand of JAOANJ010000011.1, from coordinate 35,229,468 downwards.
TACCGCCACCTACTGAGCTGGAGTGTGGTACAGGAGATATGGGGGGAGGGCAATATTCTTTTAGTTATTTCTGTTTCTTTTAAATACTTGATAACAAATTTTGGGGTTTTATTTTCAAGTAAAGTTTTTATTTTGTCCTTGGTTGGTTCAGCAACACACTCCACCATTTTGTTTTTCTCTACGTATGGTATATGAGCTGATATCTTTGTAGTAGAGTAGCCAATCAGAGCATGCGATTGCTCATATCCAGTGAATGTGGATAGAATAATATCTGTTGCAGATTGCAGTCACAGTCGCTTATATGATTGTGGCATGTTTGTCTAACTCCTTTTCATTTACAGTCATGTTAATTATTGTCACATCAGTTACAATGTTTGGGTAGGCTACTGCTCTCAGCTGAACAGCTTGCTCCTTAATAACTGTTCATGATGGCTCATGAGTTTTATAACACATTTTTACACAAACAGACACACGTTTCATGTAGAAGATAATATCAGTTACGTTAATGGGAATGAGAATGGCAGCAGAGAGATAAAGAAGAAGTGTGTTCATTAAGATAAGGCAAAGAGAGGCAGGGCTGTATCTCTGTAGCATACATTTCACCTTATTAATTCAGTGTGTTTTACCCTATTTTCCTGTGTAGCCCAAAGCCTCTGATATTTAAAGCTAAATATACCTCAGATGTAGCAGGGTCTAGGGAAGGAAAAAAGCGACTCGAGAAGAAGGACGAGGAAAAAAAAACATGGGTGTGATAATTTCCACATACTGTGACTCACTGTAGTAACCTAATTTCTCTTTTACCTTTATTCATTCTTTCTGCTTTTCTTCTCTTTTTCTTTGTATATTTAGTTTTTTTCTCTTCCTGCCCTGTGTTTCTTTCATTCTTTTGTCAGCTGGTTTGTTCATGTATCTTAAAACTGTGTCAGCTTTCTCTTACCATTATTTAAAAAATAAAAATTATATATACAGTGGGGCAAAAAAGTATTTAGTCAGTCACCAATTGTGCAAGTTCTCCCACTTAAAAATATGAGAGAGGCCTGTAATTTTCATCATAGGTATACCTCAACTATGAGAGACAAAATGAGAAAAAAAAATCCAGAAAA
>JAOANJ010000011.1:34605504-34618809 GCA_026413345.1 Ariopsis seemanni | reverse complement strand
AAAAATTCTTTCATAAATCAATCAACCAATAAGAAAGAAAGAAAGAAAGAAAGAAAGAAAGAAAGAAAGAAAGAAAGAAAGAAGCAACTAACATCTACACTTGTACTTGGCCAATAAAGATTCTTAAAGAAAGAAAGAACTTGTACACTTCCAGTATACCTGGCCAATAACAGATTCTGAAAGAAAGAAAGAATGAAAGAAAGAAAGAACTTGTATGCTTGTAATTGGCCAATAAAGGATCTTAAAGAAAGAAAGAAAGAAAGAACTTGTACACTTGTTCTTGGTCAATAAAGGTTCTTAAAGAAAGAAAGAAAACAAAAGAAAGAAAATGAATGAAAGAAAACGAACAAAAGAAAGAAAACGAAAGAAAGATGGTAGAAAGAAAGAAGTCCGTTAGAAACGAGTATTGTCTGTTGCCATGCTGTGCGTAATTTCATCAATATGAGAATTTAACACACATTTAATCAACAAGTTCAGAAGAAAACTAAAGGTGTTGTCACAATATCACAACATCACCATATCACATCCCCAAACTTCACTTATCACAGTATAAAAATCGAATATTGACGCAAGCACGTTCAGAAGCTGAACAACAAGACGATGAGTGGAACTGATCAGTGTCTAAGATGAAGACAGATTTGTGAAGTTAGGATCATGTTGTAGAGCTCCTCTTTCTTTTTTTGTAAATTACAGTTAGGATAGTATTGTAGTTAGTATAATAACGCTAGTATAATAGTAACAGCAAATTTTTCGGAACGTTGTCGTAACACAATAATAAATATTACTATTGTACAGAATAAAATAATACTAATGTTATTGTAAAATATTGCAAGATAAAAGCTGAAGCTATTTTTGAAAAAATCTATCAAATACTTAGTAACATTAAATACTAATAGTATACTTTATAAAGTACTAATTGTGATCAAAGTGGAATTCTGAAAAGGTTGTGAGAAATTTTATTTATTTATTTATTTATTTATTTATTTATTTTCCTCACCTTTCAGGTTGTGGAGTGGGGTTCCAGGCTCTGAGTGGCACCTCCGGCGTGGCTGCAGGGTGAAGGAGCAGCGCTGGTCGTTGAGTCGACGCCCCTCCTGCAAGGCGCAAAGTAGCTCGTAGAGAGCATCAGGAGAATCTGGGGATAACCTGTGCAGCTGGGGACATGACACAGGGGTCAACGATATCCAGTATTCAAGTCCATTTTAAGTCATGTGTATATTATGTATCGTGTACAGTATATAGGTTATGGTTTTGTGGTATTGATGTACTGAGGTTCTTCCTCAAGTTTGACACTTTTCATTTCAGGGCTTACAAAATGGAAACCAAAGCCTCAAATTAAGAATCTAGTGATATGTTAGCTAACTATCCAGTAAGTTACGTCTGGTGCCTATAATGCTCGGTAGGTAGCTGCCTTGTAAATGTGACGCAACGGTAAACATCATACTGTAATACACTGTGAGTATCACAATATAACATAGAACTGAAAACAAAGCCCTGGAAATGACTGCTGTTAGCTTAAAGGTGCAGTTTGTAATGTTTTCAAGTATTTACAGACTGTAGCCATTACATAATTTGAAAAATATTTGCAAAACAAAACCATGACTTCTCATGTGGTGGGTCTGGCTTTCTTCTTCATTTCAAGCTTCTGTTTATATTTTTCAGGATCTGAAATAAGCTCAATCCCTCACCAGAACAAAGCATCTCACAATGCATTATACTAGAAGTTGAGATCAGGTTAAAAGAAGGAGAAAGCATTGGCATTGTTTTCTCTGTAATAGTAATTGTTTGTACATTTACACTTGTCTCTACAACATCCGAAGGATGTGCCCTTTTCTCACCCCCTAACTCTACTCAGCTCCTGGTCCAAGCGCTGATCCTGTCCCACTTGGACTACTGCAACTCTCTCCTTGCTGGTCTTCCAGCTTCTGCCATTAGACCCCTGCAGCTCATCCAGAACACCGCAGCTTGCCTGGTCTACAACCTACCTTGTTCTTCTCATGTCACCAGTACTGGCTACCTATCGCAGCTTGTATCAAATTTAAGACACTGGTACAATCTTACCAGGCTGTCAAGGGGTTATGGCCAGCATACCTCCAGTCCTACATGCCAGCAAAGTCCCTACACTCCGCTGCTACTGGTCGCCTGGCCCCTCCTCCCCTCTACTCTTGCCCAGCCCACTCAAGACTGCTGGTTGTTCTGGTTCCCCGTTGGTGGAATGACCTTCCCATTGAGGTCAGAACTGCCGACTTCCTGACCACCTTCAAGCGCAGGCCAAAGACCCTCCCCCCTCTTTCCCTGCCCACTGTGTAACTGCGTTTCGGTCTAGACCAACCCAGGCCCTGTGCTGTCTAGCCTGGGGTTAGCCGTTTGAGTTCTCTATTTTGTTTTGGTTTATACGGTTGGTTTGTTTCCTTGGCTGTTTGCTGAGTATTGGTACTGAAGGTACAGAATATTACACTAAGTATTGTTGTCACTTGTTCAGTTGGCACTCGAACATTCTTGTCTAGAAGTTCAGCACTTCGTGTACCTGACTTTTACACTCGTTGTACTGTACGTTGCTCTGGATAAGTGCCATGTAATGGAATGTAATACATGCAGCAGCTGGCTCTAGAAATTCCACACTGCTCCTTTAAACAGAATTCAGAATGCATTAATTAGCTGTTTCTGCAGAACTTTACCTTTTGCTGAGCATCTTCAGGACTGAGTCGGTCTCTGGGGCGTAGTTTGACTGAAGGCTGGGTATCAGCACTTGACTCTTCTTTAGACACCTTGTCTATCTTCAGTCCCTCCATCTCCCCTCCCACCTTCTCCATCGCTAATCCAGGTGCAGTTTGGACTCTTTTCACTTCGGCGTTCTCCTCTTTTTCCGTCACTCCTTCGATCTTTTGGTTTTGGGATTCCAGCCCTTCCTTTTGCTGCCTTGCCACTTCCTTCTCGGTGATCACTATGTGCACACTTTCATCTTCTTCCACATTGTTTTTAGAATCTGTACTTCCCCCCGAGCTTCCCTTACTTCTGTCCTCCATGTCGTCCTTCTTCACTCTCAGTATGCCTTTCCCTCTCGGAGAGATATGTGTGAAGTCGTCCAGCTCGTCCCCTTCCTCAAGGATGAGCAGTGGCTCCAGCTGCTCCTCCGCTGGGATTTGACCTATGACCTCCTCACAGTCCATGTCAGAAACCACTGGTATGTCCTTCAGTCATCCAGTGGATATGGGAACCCTAAGCTGAAGTTATGAGAGTTTAGGGAGTTCTAATTTTGAAGATACTTGACAGGACAGATATAATACAAGACTGGGATTTGTTTGTTATTCAGGAACATAAATATTTTGCAGTACATTGCCAAGTTGCTCTGTAAAAACAGTTTTAATTTGTTTACTTCATGGAGCACTGCTCTAGATCATCCTCAAATATGTTAAGCTGACAGCAGCAAGAAAAAAAAAAACATGACCATTGCACAACCTTCAACAGTTTATGCTTACACGGTACAAAAAAAGAGAGTATACAAAGGCAAATTTGGGATAGTTATCGATCTATTTATTTTTCAATCGAGGTAGTTTGGAATAGAATCATTATATGTTGATCTTAGCGTGATAAATGAAGGAATAAAACATAATGAAAGCCCATCAAGGGCCTCTTACCGTCTTCCAGACCTTGAAATGTTGAAATAATATCCTCTCGACTGTATCTTGTGGGTAGCCCTCATTGGCTTCGTGTCTTGCCGCTAAAAAAATAGATGCTTCATATTAAATTCACACCTTCCATGTTTTCCCTCCCGAAAAAGAATCTAATTAGATCGCTGATCGCTGATGTGCTTGCTGGCAAGTTCCGAGTTTCGTACTCAGGCTGTTTCTTTGTGACTTTCTTCCTCTTCCTTTCTCTACCCCAACCCACCCTTACTGACTTGGTCAATAACGTTTCAAAATTTTAGTAACCTGCGTCTCGTTGTTGCGTGAGAAATAACCGAAGGCGTTCGACTGGTAATTAATGCATAAGTTCACTTAAGGCTTCACATGAGGCGGTCCAAAAGAACGTGATGATTTACAAGCATGGAGTTTTGCTTTGCTCGTACATGACAGCTCACTTGCAAGTTGAAACTAGCTGCCCGCTTGCTCGACACAAGCAAAAGAACCTGCGGTTTTGCACACTTCCTGTTGTCTGCCAGCAAAAACAAGAAGTGCACAGCTCTGTTTGAGAATGTGTGAGGATCGAATCGAGAGGAATGGAAATGTGTCATGACAACCCATTTATAGATCAACCATGTCTTCTGCTGACTTGATCATTTCAGTACCGCCAGTGTGATCCGAGTTCGAATACGAGGCATTCTTGTGCAAACGGTTGTCTGAGGCTCAGCTGCAATTATTAGACATGTTTAACTGAATCATTTAATTCATCACAGTGCTGTTGAATTTCCCATTCTCTTCTGATTGGTCAGAAGGTTTCTAATTTTCTCGAAGAGCACCTCTGACAGTCATTCCAGCTGTAAGACCTATCACAGGTTTGTATTAATTAACCCTTTCACCCCGTGTAACTTTTTCCAGAAGGTGTTTCCCTTCTACAATGAGACTGGAATAGAGGTCTGCAGTGATGAAAGGGTTAATATCCATCCATCCATCCATCCATCAGCCCTGCAATGATTTGGCAACCTGCCCGCCTCTCGCCCATAGTCAGCTGAGATAGGCTCCATAGAGACAAACAACCATTCACACTCACACCATCAATTACGGTAGCCTAACCTGCAAGTCTTTGGACTGTAGGGGAAACCGGAGCACCCGGAGGAAGCCCAAGTAGACATGGGGAGAACATGCAAACTCTACTGGGTTCGAACCCAGAACCTTCTTGCTGTGAGGCGACAGTGCGAACCACTACACCACCGTGCTGCCCCAAGGGTTAATATGCTCACTCTAATCTAAACTGTTATTGTTTCTCAAGTAAGGAAGCAGCTCATTCACAGAGACTTGTATGACCAGTGCGGCGAATGTTTCTAGATTAATAATGAACAGATCAGCAAATGTGATGTTAATATCTTCTACTGGTCTTTCAACAACTGAAACAACTCCACTGGTTGCCTGTACATCGGCGGATCCAGTACAAAGACCCGGTCATGATATTGAGGTCTCTCCACCATACCTTGAAGAACTTCTCACGAAGAGGCCACTAAAACACTAGAACAGACAACAACAATGATTTGGTGGTTCCTAGCATCAAGAGAAGTTCATTTGGTGGAAGAACGGTCCCAAGGGTTCCCAAGGAACACCTTGCCGAGAGAACTTAAGTCATTTGTAAACATGAACAATTTCAAGAAACTTCCGATTTAAATTAGCTTTTGTTTCTTAAATGAATGATTAACATTTTTATTCTGTCGTGATTTTAGACTTGAAAGCTAGACATGCTTTTGATTTCATAAAATAAGTGAAATTTAGTTCCGTCTGAAATGTGGTCATTGCGATGTATGTTTATTTCTGTAATATCTCACAAAATATCAGGCCAGTCTGTTCTGTGGCTGGGAAGTTATTTAACTTGAGGGGATTCCCGAGCAAATGTGCGTGAAATTGCTCGCTTCATGCAGTCAAGCAGACAGAGGAAGTCTCTGTGCACATGCACGGGTTTACCTTTGAGCGTGCACTGACGGTTCCATCATTCTGTTGCTAAACGAACAGCTGATCACACCGAGGTGCTCGCTGAGCGCCAATATTTATTAATTAGTTTGGTCCTGCATTTCCTTTCCTTCATATATATATATCATAACATCTTTTCTTCTCCCTTTTTTCCATGACTGTAATCGGTCTTTCACGTTTCATTCACACACTCACGTCCTACATTTTTCTCTCCTGTTTCAAATTTGTATCCCACAATGCCTTGTGCAAACGGGGAAAGCCCAACACATGATGCATGATGTAGTATCTTGAATTAGGTCATGGTGAAGCAGGAAAAAATAGCGGAGAACTTAAGGCAATGTGGAGATAAATTCATTAATTGTTCTATTAAAAAAAACAATAAATTTATAATTCAGTAGCTTTCGGTTCACTAAACAAAAATAATTGGGTGTCGGGGAAAATTCTTTTTCTGACCTGAACTTGAAAAATCTGAAAGGCAGTCTAGCTTTAAATATAATTATTTGCATTTTTTTGAATTGCAAAGCACGATAGAGAGTGTACATACAGTATATAGTGCGATATAAATGATCATTTTATTATTAACAAGAAACATTAAATGTAACTAAATTGATAAAGGTATGCCTTTAAAAAAATAAATTAGCAAAATTGCAATTGTTGGCAAACTGCTGTCGTAAAAGAGGAACGAAACACATCAGAACATGCTGTTCTAGGAAAATCATCAACTCCTTCACACGAGGGCCCCATCACACCACCATCATTTGCTATTTATTACCCCCCAATCCCCCTCACCAAGCCTAGTAACAAGCAGTTTGGTGTAAAATCAAACACTATTTTCCTCTCACCTCCATATGTAGTCGTTAAAGGCATTTATCCTTATGGCTTTTTTTTTTTTTGGCAATAAAGTGCTGGCAGGGCACTGGGGAGAACTATAGACTAGAGGTTTAAGCTGTGACACATGAAAAGTGGGGTGAATATGTCACATGATAAGTGGTAATGCCAGCCTGACGGAACATGGATTGATTCCCTTGCTGATGAGGAAGGGTCCTAGGTATCTGGGTGCCAGCTTGTGGGAGATGGTTCTGAGTGGCAGATGGTGCGTGGAGAGCATGACTTGCTGCCCCACCCGGTAAGTGGGTGTCTTAGAGTGGTGTTTGTCGGCCTGCCTCTTGGATGCTAGGGTGGAGCGAATGAGTCTTCTCCAAGCCAATGCCCACATCCTCCTGCAGTGGCGTATGAAGGTCTGGGCTGAGGGTATGGCGACCTCCTCCTCTTGGTTGGGGACGAGTGGTGGTTGGTAACCTAGGGAGCACTGGAAGGATGAGAGGCCTGTGGCAAATGAAGGGAGAGTGCTGTGAGCGTACTCAACCCAAGGTAAGTACTTACTCCAAGAAGCGGCATCCCTGGACATTATGCACCCGAGTGCCACCTCCAAAGCTTGATTCGCCCGTTCCGCCTGGCCGTTGGCTTGAGGATGGAACCTTGAGGAGAGGCTATAGGAGGCTCCGATGAGTTTGCAGAAGGCCCTCCAGAATTGCGCAGTGAACTGAGGACCCCGGTCGGAAGCGATGTCAGTGGGGAGTCTGTGTAGGCGGAAAACGTTAAGGATGAGTAATTCAGCGGTTTCTTTAGCTGTGGAAAGCTTGGGCAGAGGGACGAAATGGACTGTCTTGGAGAACCGGTCAATAACTGTGAGGATGCATGTGTAGCCACCTGAGTTGGGAAGTCCTGTGACAAAGTCCAGGGCGATGTGAGACCAGGGTCGATGAGGAATCGGGAGGGGTCTTAGCAGGCCGGCAGGGGGTTGATTGGCTGTCTTGTTCTGGGCACATGTGTCGGAGGCTGCCATGAACTCCTGGACATCTTCCTTGATGGATGGCCACCAGAAGCACTGTTGGATGAGTGCCAGGGTTTGAGCAGCTCCTGGGTGACAAGCCAACTTGGAGCCATGACCCCACTGCAGCACCTGGGTTCGCACAGAACAGGGAACAAACAGATGGTTATGTAGTATATTGCTAGTTACCAGCCCCGGGGTCCTGTTCCAGGGCCTTCTGCACTAACGTCTCTACCTCAAGTAGGGCAGCCCCCACCAGACAGTGTAGGGGGAGGATGGTTTTGGGCATTCTAGACTCCTCCTGGTGGGAAGAGAATATTCTGGACAGGGTGTCAGGTTTACCATTCTTGGAGCCTGGGCGGTAGGAAAGCGTGAACCAGAATCGGGAGAAGAAGAGAGACCATCAGGCTTGATGTGAGTTGAGACGTTTGGTGGACTTGAGGTATTCTAGATTATTGTGGTTGGTCCAGACAATGAAGGGGAGATCTGACCCCTTGAGCCAGTGTCTCCACTCCTCCAAGGCCAGCTTGATGGCCAACAGCTCTCTGTCACCAATGTCATAGTTCCACTCAGCAGGGGACAGGCGGCGAGAGAAGAAGGAGCAGGGGTGGACCTTGTGATCATTGGCCCTCTGGGAGAGAATGGCTCTGACCCTGGACTCAGAAGCGTTGACCTCCACAATGAATTGCTTGGCCGGATCGGGTATGGTGAGGATGGGTGCTGCGGTGAATTTGCGTTTGGAGAATTTGAGCATGGAGAAGGCTTTCTCTGCTTCCTCCCCCCACTTGAATGGGCTCTTGATTGAGGTCAATGCCATGAGAGGTCCGGCCACCGTGCTGAAGTCGCGGATGAAGCACCTGTAGAAATTAGTAAAACCCAGGAAACGCTGAAGCTCCCGCCGTGAGGATGGAGTGGGCCAGTCAGCGACTGCCTCAAGCTTGATGGGGCCCATCTGGATCCTCGCTGGGGAGATGATGAACCCCAGAAATGAGACAGAGCTCTGGTGGAACTCACTTTTTTCTGCCTTGACAAACAGCTTATTCTCTAACAAGCACTGGAGAACCTGTCAGATGTGACCCCGATGTTCATCCAGGGAGCGGGAGAAGATCAGGATGTCATCCAGGTACATGAAAACGAAGATGTTGAGAGAATCCCTTAAGATGTCGTTCACGAGTGCCTGGAAGACTGCGGGAGCATTGGTCAGGCCAAAGGGGACTACGAGGTACTTGTAGTGACCTGTGGTGGTGTTAAAGACCGTCTTCCACTCATCTCCCTCCCTGATCCTGACGAGATGGTAGGCATTACATAGATCCAGCTTGGTAAATACCTTGGCTCTCTGGAGTAGTTCAAAGGCTGTGGTCATGAGCGGTAGTGGGTAGCAGTTCTTGACCGTGATTGCGTTGAGACCTTGATAATCAATGCAGGGGCGGAGTGACTTGTCTTTTTTCTCCATGAAGAAGAATCCCACCCCTGCTGGGGAGGAGGAAGGGTGGATGATCCCAGCTGCCAAGGACTTGGAAGTGTACTTCTCCATGGCTTGCCTTTCGACAGGAGAGAGAGAGAGTAGAGTCATCCTTTGGGTGGCACCATCCCGGGCAGGAGGTTGATTCCACAGTCATAGGGTCTGTGAGGAGGGAGGGACACTGCTCGGGTCTTACTGAAGACAAGCTTTAGATCCAGGTATTCCGGAAGCACATGAGAAAGGTTGGGAAACTCACTGGCTGAAGGCTGCGGTGGCTTGGCGGGAGGCAGAGTGGAGTGCAGGCAGGAAGCTAGGCAGGACTGGCTCCAGCCTAAGATGGTGTTGTCGGCCCAGTTTAGGTGGGGGATGTGCTGCATTAACCAAGGTAATCCTAGAACGATGGATGTGTGGGGGTCGTTCAAGACGTGAAGTTGGATGGTTTCAGAATGATTACTGGAAATCCTCAGGGTAAGCAGGGCGGTGAAGTGGGTGATGGTGGTCAAGCCAGTGCCATTGAGTGTCAGGATGGTGAGAGGAAAGTCGAGAGCGAGTAGCAGGATTCCCAGACGCTTGCCGGTGGCAGAGCAGATCAGGTTCCTGTCCGCCCCTGAGTCAACAAGGGCCTGGAGGTGGTGATGCTGGTTGTCAAGGATGATGATGACAGGGAGTAACAGTCGATCAGCGGGGGGTTGGTTTTGAGTGTTGCCCACCAGGGCCCCTCGATTCACTGGTGGGCTCGTCCTTTTAACGGGCAGGCTCAGCAGATGTGTCCCAGCTGACCGCAGTAGAAGCAGGCCCCTATGCTCCACCGGCACTGTCGTTCTTCAGCTGACACCCGAACCCGGTCTACCTGCATGGGTTCGACGGACGAGGCAGGATATGGAGAGGAGGAGAAGCTGGGGCGAGTCTTCTCTCTCTTCCATTGCTGGATACAGGCATCGATACAGTTGGTGAGGTCCATGAGGCTGGAGAGGTCCGACGGCAGTTCCTGCTATACCAGTTTGTCCTTAATGGTGTCGGACAAGCCATGCAGGAATGCGTTGACCTGGGCATTCTCGTTCCAACCACATGATGCCGCCAACATCTGGAACTCAATGGCGTAGTCTGAGGTAGACCGGGACCCCTGCCACAGCTCCATGAGTTCTCTAGTCGCCTCCCGGCTGGACAGAGAACGGTTGAAAGTTCGCCTCATCTCCTCGGAGAAATCTTTGAAGTTGGAGCAGAAATGTGCATCAGTGTCCCAGACCGCTGTTCCCCACTCCCTGGCCTTTCTGGTGAGGAGCGTGATGGTATACGCTACTCGGGAGCGTTCTGTGGGGAAGGCCAGAGGTTGCAGCTCTAGGATTAATGAGCATTGAGACAAGAATTATCTGCAAGTACCTGGTTCTCCATCATAGGGTTGAGGTGCTGGGAGTCTCAGCTCACGGAGAAAGGCGGTGGCAGGAGCTGGAGTCAGAGACGGCTGGGCATGGGTAGGCACGGCTTGATGGCGCTGTATCTGTGTGGTAAGGAGGTTAAGTGAGTTGGACAGGGTGGCGAGGGTCTGACTGACTTGTCGTAGGTCTTGTTGATGGGTCCCAAGGAGAGTCCCTTGTTGTTGGATGGCTGTTCTCAGATGGGTGAATTTTGCTGGCTCTACGTTGGCCAGAACGTACTGTTAGGGTTGCTGGAGGTGTGGTGAATTAGGACCCAAAAGCAGAACACGCACACAGAGAGTAATCCAAGAAGCGTAGTAGGTTTAATACAGAAAGAGGCATGGCAAAAATGTAAACAAACGTGATTAAGAAAACAATAACAGAAATAGTCCAGGTATAAAAAAAACATGAAACTTGACTTGAAAAAAACGAGGCAGGCAAAGACATGAAAAAACACTTGGAGGAAAAAAACGTGAAAAACTCCTGAGGCAAAAAATGGATAGAGTCTACAAACTAGATGTTCTGGCACTGTCTGTGGCTGAGAACGACGTTTAAAAAGGCAGTGGTGGTAATCAGGAAGTGAATGCAGGTGAGCGCTCGCTGAATGGGGAAGCAGGCAGGATGGAATTCCCATCCTGGATCCAGATTGGAGCTGACGTGGAAGGCCCACAAACTCAGAAGCGGATGTCCAGGGCGGAGCAAAAACAATTTTTCAGTGCTGTTGCAGAAAGAAAAATAATACCTTATAAATTGATGTGTTTAGTACAAAGCTTTATTTTACAGTGCAGCATGCATGGTATTTAATGTACATGTGTTTCAAGTAAAATTAAATAAATAAAATGCTAAGCAGTAAGATAGTTGAATTAAAAAAAAAAACAGATATGCTTTATGTACTGCAGTGGACATTACTCATGAAACAAATGGTTTCTTTGTAACATGGCAGCACGGTGGTGTAGTGGTTAGCACTGTCACCTCACAACAAGAAGGTTCTGGGTTCAAGCCCAGTAGCCAACAGGGGGCCTTTGTGTGGAGTTTGCATGTTCTCCCCGTGTCTGTGTCGGTTTCCTCCAGGTGCTCCAGTTTCCCTTACAGTCCAAAGACATTCAGGTTAGGTTATTTGGTGGCTCTAAATTGACCGTGAGTGTGAATGGTTGTTTGTCTCTGTGTATCAGCCCTGTAATTATTTGGTGCCTTATCCAGGGTGTACCCCACCTCTTGCCCATAGTCAGCTGAGATAGACTCTAGCTTGCCTGTGACAGGGTAAGTGTTTATGGATAATGGATGGATGTAATGAAATGATAATTTTCAGAGGAGTATGTCTCACACAATTAAACATCAGTGTGGTATTTTACATTAAGGGACATATACATTCTCAGAATTAAGGAAGACCAGATCACTTCATTGTCTTGTGACATAATTCTGAGACCAATAATGAGATACCCATCGCAGTTACGAATACATATTGACACTGCATGCCATATGCCAGAAACAACACCACGACATTTATGATGGTGTGACTCTGCTGGGTGCCTGGTGGACAGCAGTGAACCAGCACTTTCACTTTACATCATTACTGTATAGTTACAATCGAATATCAAACTTGATATGTCAAACAGTTATCTGGTTACATCTCTCACGTCCAGGTACATTGGCACACATGCAGCACTATTAGGATTAATTACCATGCACCTGTTCCTGATTAGAGTGCAATCACAGCACATACTGTACATATAAGGACTCTCAATAGCACACAGATGTTGTGAAGTATACTCTCTGAACCCTGCACATGACATTACCAAGCCTTGTATTTTGTATCACTTTTCTGGTTTTGACCCTGTTTGTGTTTTTGGATGTTGAGTATTGTATTACCTCTGATAATACAATACTCTGTGACTCGCATGACCACTGCTTGTTTGTCGACTCTGCTTTTTCTACGTTTTCGATCTGTTTGCGAGCGTGTTTTCAATAAAACTCTTCATGCACTTACATCTGTCTACCACGGTTACATGACAGAAACAATTGTCCAGCAAGGTAGTGGACTCATAAAACTGTTTTAACTAGTATTATATGATATTGCCGAGAATATTTTCCATAAAATGTGTTCGTAAATAATCCCATATTATTTTTTAAAAACCCATCTATCTTATGTAAATAAAGATACAAATTGTATTGTCCAGTGGTCGAGTGTTTGAGATATGTTGCCTTGCACTTATGATCAGGTTCCCTTTGTTGGTACACGTACGTTAATATATTAAATGAAATATGAATAAGCTCCTAATGTTGCCAAATAACTGTCTTATTCACTGCTTGGATGAAAACTAAGCATATATATGAAAACTATATGAAAACTAGTCATGAAAACCAAGTCAGGTCTATGATATGAATCCCTGTTCTCAAGTGTTACTCGAAGTCAACTCACTGTAACGCTGCTCCATGTAACACTGTCTGTGCTTACCTGCATAACACCAGAGACCAGATCATATTCTGTTCCTGAGCCTTTTTTTTTTTGGTCCTAGTGACTGTTCAGAAAAAGCAACTTTGCTGCAGACTCTTTTATTCTCCTCTGTGTGGTGATGAATTGCAAGTCCCTGTGGCTCAGTGGTATTTGTTCCATAGCTCCATCTTTTCACAGATATGCCCCATGTCTGTTCAGGTGAGAAACAGCCCATATATTGGATGCTACTGGTGTTATATGGACTCACACTGATGAGACACCAAAGTGCTAATGGTTTATGGCAAATATCAGGTCTCTTTTGAGAAAAAAATATAAGCATCTAGGGGGTTTTGGAGAGTGTTGCATTATGTTTGCTTAAAAGCTGTGAGATTAGTTCTTTAATACTGTGTACACCTTTTGGTACTGTAGTTTAAGTCTGCGTGAAAGATTGCAAAATAAAATCACAATTATATATATATATATATATATATATAGATAGATAGATAGATAGATAGATAGATAGATAGATAGATATTTTTTTTCTATAT
>JAOANJ010000011.1:33618689-33630364 GCA_026413345.1 Ariopsis seemanni | reverse complement strand
GGAGTCAGCTGGGATAGGCTCCAGCTTGCCTGTGACCCTGTAGAACATGATAAAGCGGCTCGAGATAATGAGATGAGATGAGATGAAATAATAATTTAACACTTGGAGTCACATATATATTTTTTCCACTTGCATGTGTAGAAATGAGTGAATACACTGACACAGTATTCTGGAGTTCTCCTCTCTCCATCTGGATCACAGATGATTTACTCGCCCCTTCAAAACCATCGATTACACTTTGATTAAAGCCGCAATGTCAAATGGACTGTTAATTTTTTCAAATGTTTTGAATAGCACTGTGCTGCGTAGCTACGTAGTTATAACGAAAGTGACTTCAAGATAAAATGTACATTTCAGAACAGAAACCAGATATCATCTCCTGGGTGGTTTTATCGTTGCCGGGTTTGTTATATTTGATAATTTTCATTTATGACCTGCTGCGTGTCATTTCTGAGGTGTGTCAAGATGTTAACACCCACATGATGTTTGAGTAAACACACGGGTGATGTGTGTCATATGACTCCTTAGAAAGCTTCTTTGTGGACATATGAATATAATAGTTAACACACATACACTGAACATATTTAGTTTATTTTGTTGTTGTTGTTGTTTAGCTGGCTGCAGAAGGCCTGTGAAAAGTGGCTTCTGGTGATGCTTCTGCCTTCCTGAAGTGTGTGAAGGTGGACTAAATTTAATTACAGCCTCAGAAATGCGTTTGGCATACGTTTCAAGGTGCAGCGCAAGCCCAGAAATGGCAAACAGGACTGGCAGAGACACACAGCAGCGGCGGCTGGAGCTGCTCAGTAATCCGCAGAGAGAGAGAGAGAGAACCAAATTATTGTGATGCATGCTCTCTCGGCCTGCATCTGTTTGTTCTGACATATTTACAAAAAGAGAAGAAAAAACAACGCACATCTGTTCGACAAATATTTCAAATAATGCCTTTTTGCTTTTTCTTCTTTTTTTTTGCTGTTTTTTTCCCCAAGAACTGAAAACCAGAGAACTCTTGCCAAGCCACATATGTTCAGTCAGACGTGTCTGTTTACAGGATTTAATGAATCCAATTTCTAATAAAATGAACACTTTTGCTGTGATGTTACACATTTGAATAATTTCAGTGCAACTTGTAACAAACGACTCCACAGCATTGCTATTAAAATGAATTATTTTCTTTGGCTGAGAAAGATCCAGATACCGATAAGCTTCTGTTGGGCAAAACTGTTTTTATCGCGCGTCGGGTGTAAAAATCACACACGCTGTCATGTTCCTGTGCTTAAAGAAACCCCTGAGCCAGATGTGCACCTAGTTTCGTACGAACTGTGATGTCAGATCACGAAGCAGCAGCTTATGAACGGGATAAGGGCACGGCGCATGCCTCCTGTACCCTTCACACACATCAGAGCTTGGCCTAGATTCAGGACGCCGCATTGCATCTCTTCCTAGCAGATGTAATCTTGACGCGGAGGTTGCTCGTTCTTCAACGTTGCAGCAGGACCACACAGAAGAGCGTTGTGAGATTACATCTCCTCACCCACGCGTCCCCGGTGCCAACCCTGCCGAGCCGAAACCCTTAAAAAAAAAAAACTCTGGAGCTAAGCTGAAGGGGCTTTGGCTCGGGCTCAGCTCGTTGTATTTATTGTGCTGCACGTCAGAAGCCGAAGTGCTATTATTAAACTGCGACATATACAGGAAACGCACTACATGCATGCAAATCTCTTGACCTATATCATACATGTGCGGATGCCACAAAACAGATGCTTCTTTTTGTCACTCGTCTTTTGTTTTACCTGCTTCTTGTTTGCTTCCTTTCCTGAAGTCGAGTCGTTGTTAAACACTAGCTATCATCTAGTTAAAATTTAAATATATATATATATATCGTTTTCCAAACCAAAGGACTATTCCATTTGGATGCAATAAAACTCATCCAAACCTGGATACTCTGATGAAACTGTCACCATGTCAAGTAAATATTAAAAAAAATATTGAGATGAGATGAGGTACATAGACACAACACAACTAGACACTTAATATAAGGCACTAATTTAATAGGTTATAAGAGGTGTGTGTGTGTGTATTTTTTAAACCCTGACCTGAGGGTATTAGGAGGTATAGATGGGCACTGGTGGGAGGGCGTATTGTCTGCCATGGCTGTGTGTGATGGGATTGAGCTCAAGTTTCCTTTGTGCAGCGAATTTTATTCAGGGATTATGTTCTTTGAGAGAGTTGTGCACAAGGTGGAGGCGGCGGTGAGCGAGAGCGATATCTTTGTTCGGAGCTGAGATGAAGTAAAGGAGGAACGATGGAGGAAAAGTGGAGGGGAAGAATTTCGAAGAACTTCACGGCGCAATTAGGGTGTGGAGTAGCGGTAGTAATAGTAGTAGTGGTAGTAGTGGTAGTAGTATCAAGGGCAAGTGAAATGATAATACAGAGAAGAAGCAGCACCATCTCACAGAGAGAGAGAGAGAGAGAGAGAGAGATCCCAACCATTATAACTTGTTTGTTATAACTATTAACCTTACTATCTAAAAGGTTTAACGATATCTAAATATCCTGCATATCACAGATATTTGTCCTCTTGCCCACCTCAGCTAAGTCAAAAAGAAAAAGAAAGCAGAAGCGAGCAAGAAAGAAACAAGTGAATTAGATAATAACAGAAAGCAAAAGGAAAAAGAGTGGGATAAAAAGAGAGAAAGAAAGGTGAAGAGGCAAAACAATGAGTGCAACAGAGAAAAAGAAGTGAGAAGTAAGAATGAAGAAGTGAAAATGAGAAAGTAGAAGAGAAATAAAGTGAGGGCGTAAAAGAAAGAAAGAAAGAAAGAAAGAATGCTGAAAAGAGGCAAAAGGAGCATGGGAAAGTAGAGGGTAAGACAAGAAAACATACGTAGACACGAGAACGAGAAAAGGAGAAAAACACAGGAAAGAAGGTGGAGCGAGCGGCTCAGAGGTCACACCTCCGATGTTGGTGTCAACGAGCTCGGCGTCAGGTCTTGTAACCATCCGTGTAACAATTTAAAATCAATTTAGGCTCCCAAGAAGCAGCTGATCTCCAAGCACTCATCGACCATGACAGCTCTCTCGCTGCTAAATCGTCCCTAATCAAGCCTGTGTGCGAATTCAAAGGCTTTGCATAGCGACAGAGAAAAGGCCTGAGTGGAAAAAAAAACTTTCTCGAAAAGTTGCAGTTTTGCAGTTGGACCAGTGTAAACGGTGCCAATCCGGGACTCTATACATCCATCAAAGCCTGGCGTTCTGCTGTTAGGTGTTTCCAAGTTGTGGAAACAGCACATGGTGCATTTGCATAGGATAACCGACATATAGTGCATCATTTGCATGCCGGAAAGTACACTTGAGTAACCGTAATTACACGTGACACCAATTACTCTGTTACTTTGTATTAAATTATAATGGAAAATTCCACTGGAGAATTGGAGCCTAATTGCATCTTAATTTGCATAATTTTGCATATTAATCGCATCTCTGATGAATAATAAATTTCAGCAGATTTTTTAATTTATGCATAGATAGCAGGGGAAAAAAAACAAGTTGAAAAAAAGAGAAATATTTTCCTGGGGGAATTTAAAAAAAAAAAAACTATTACTTCAAGTGTTTGCACTAATTTTTCTCATTAACTACTGTTAAAAAAAACAAAAACTTTGAGCTGAGATATCTGAATGTGTGTGTATGTGTATACGTGTGTGTGCACACTATGGTTGAATAAACCATTTAAAACAACCTTAAAAGGTCTATTTTAAGAAAATAAACATAGGCAACCGGACCACCGACATAAGTGACAGGATTAATATCTCATTCCTTTCGCTTGTGCATTTCATTTACTTTATTTCATGCTGATAACAGGTCTGTTGACTACATTTATGTGATTAGCAAAGAAGAGCATTAAAAACAAAACAAAAAAAACCTTGCCAAATCTGAGAAGGAGGATATCGAGTGCGAAATACAGCCTCAAAATAATTAATTGGAGAATGAAATTTGTGCAGCACTACATTCTATTATTCTGCTCCGTTCAACCCACAGCTGTAAATGTATTTCAGACTGATGGAGATAATTACTGTAATATATCTGAGAAGGGTTTCTATATCAGTGATCTGTTTCAATAATCAAGAGCTGTGCTGCTGATAATTTATCTAATCTGAGGGCAAATTTGTGTTAAAATAAAGCTAAACTAAATAAACCACCGTTTTGGGTCTAACCTCGACCAATCAGAAGAGAAGCTGTAGTTGTGCGACTTATTACACTTTTCTCACACTGTCTTGATGTTTTAATTAAATATGGTCTTGTGGTTAATATTAAGATGTAACCATGGTGTCTAAATTATATTTCGATTCAAACATTCTGGTATAGTGTTATAAAATCCATTATGCTGGGAAAATTCTAGAAGCAGCCATTTGGTGCCATCAGCAAATCAAGATCACTTTTGTTACTTAAGTCAGTGTTTCAAGGACGATATCTTGGGAAGCCGTGACCTAATGGTTAGAGAAGCAGCTTTGGGACCAAAAGGTTGTTGGTTCAATTCCCTGGACTTGCAGGAATGGCTGAAGTGCCCTTAAGCAAGGTATCTAACCCTGAACTGCTCCGTAGGCTGCTCTGGGTATGTTATATGTTACTCTGGAATGTAATGTAATCTTGGCAGTACCCAAGACTTCTTCATGGACAATTATGCAGTAGTGAGGAAGCCCCACTGAAATGGATAGCAGCTAATGTTGATGAACCAAGTGACCAACTCAAGTCAAATGTTTGGGCAGTAACTGTGGAATTGCATGCGTATCCATGAGACGTGTATTTCCTCAGTGCTAAAACAACCATACACTCTCAGAAAATAAAGTACATCACTGTACCTTTAGGGGCACAGTGTCTTGTCACTGGAGCAGTACCCTCTAAGGTACCGGTACTTATTTGTACCCTTTAAATACTGCTTAGGAACATATATGTACCTTTTTGGTCCTAAAAAGGTACACATAGATACCTTGAGGTCCAATAATGAGTCCTAGGAGGTGCATTAGTGTAGCTTAGGGGACAGAAATGGACTCCTACTGTACCTCTATTTCTGACAGTGTAGTGAAGTACTTTGAATTAGTACAAGAAGGCATGGAATTAGCATGTTGCTAATTGTGAGAGAACAACTAATTTGAATTTTCTGTCACTGTGTACACTGGAAAAAAAAGACACTTACTGAAATTATTTCATTCATATAGGTACATCAGTTACACACTATCGAAATGAGTTACATTAACACTATTTGTCCATGAATATAATCAAAATCTGTACGCTGACTGGATCTGAGGATCGAGCTAAGATCACTAGCATTGTGAAACAGTACATTTTCCCTTCAGTACTATTAAACCACGTTCATTTTACTTATGTTTATTTTAATATTACAGTCTTTCTTCGTGTGAACATAATTGAATCACGTTACTACAACATGAATTGATCGCCTTCACGCTATGTCAGTGAAACATGGAATTAGAAATGTACTTCAATTATATTTAATTCAAGTAATTAAATCATGTTTTGATGTGAAACTGAATATTTTCTACATTTTATGTTCAATATTTCAAGGAATAAAATGGGGAGTTTTAAAATGGTCAGTCAGTGGTACACAAGTTAGCATTTTGCTAACACCTAGCTAGGAACAGACAGCTGGAGTAAACTAATGAATGCATGTCTCTTTTTGAATAAACTGTAATAAACTTATGTCATCTTGGGTAAATGTGCAACAATGCTAAACAATAACTAGATCGAAAAGATAATTTTGTTATTTGTTTCATTAGTATCATGTTAACAGCTAGTTAGCATCAGGAAGCTAAAGTAAACTAGCTAATGCTTATATCTCTTTGAATAAACAAATAACAACAACAACAACAACAACAAAAACTATGCTATGAAGTACAGTCAAGCTAATTTTTCAAAAATTGAATAAAAAATCATAAGTAGTTTTGATAGTTAGGTTGTTATTTGTTCTTAGTATCATGCTAACATCTAGCTAGCAAGCAAGCGGCAGCTAGTGTACATTAGCTGCTTGTTGCTACCTGTTTTTTAAACAAATAAATAAATAAATTAGTTCTGAAAGTTAATTCTGTCATTAGTGGATAGTGTTTTATTGCTGTTGTTGTAATCATTGGTATCATGTTAATATCTAGCTAGCTAGAGGGAGCTCAAATAAACTAGCTAATGAATAAGTATCTTTGAAGAAATAATTAAATCTATGCTATGGAGTACAAATGTATTTTTAAATTAAAAAATAATAATTTTGAAAGTTATTTTTTTTCCTCAGTAGTATTATTAGTCCCAAGCTAACATCTAGCCAGCAACAGACATATATTAATAAAAAACTTATTCGCGAGTAAAAAAAAAAAAAACTTTTGGAAGCTAATGCTCTTCTGTGTGATTAGGATCATGAGTAGCCTATCATGCTAACAGGCAGCTAAAATAAACTTGTTAATGAATGTCTCTTGAAGGAGAAAAACTATGATATAGAGTGCAAATAAGCAGCTTTTTTTTTAATTAAAAATAAAAAAAAGTCATAAATAATACATAAATTTTTTAAAAGTTTATTTAATTTAATTATCAGCATCCTCAACATGCAAATATCTTTAGGTCCACAGGTGCTAATTATGCTAACGTTTGAAAAAAAAAAAAGAAAAGTGACCGTTATTTTCACAGCGCCGCGGGGGCGGGGCTTCCCGCACGTGCGCAGCAGTGATAGGTTAAACGCTAATGAATAATTTTTTAATCACCTTTTATGGCGATTACAAAGTAGGAAAGAAAGAAAGGAAGAAAATAGAGCACACGTGCACCAGGCATGAGAATCACGTGACCTGTAATCACTGGGATCAGTGTGAAAGCGTGTTGATGTTTTATTGTGATGATCAAATGTAGGCCAGTGATGGTTTTTGCACCTGTGTGGTGAAAGAAATGGGCCTGTTATCTCCTTTTTATTCCCAAAGGTTTATTTTACATGCATATTAAAAAAAAAAAAACTTCTCATTAATGTCTACCCTCCCCCCCACACACAAATTCATGATTTTAATATTTTATATTACATTTATTAGCTCTACTTTCTTGAAGCGAAATATATTTGACTATTGTGTATTAACTTGATTGTAAATGGCCAAACAGATGAGATTGTGTAATATTGTAACATTTCAGGCATATCTGTGTCCAGAAAGTTGAATTTATTCATAAATATGGAGTCATTTGTTTATGAATCAACAGTATTTAACAAAGAAATTATTAAAAACTACTCATGTATGTCGTGAAACAAAACTACGCTGTAAATCCTGAGAAATACAGGCCTTTGGCGCCATCTACTGGAGAAGATAAACTATATCAAACATCCAGGCATTGTGGGTAAAATGTTTGGAGCTTCCGTTAAGTTTCCAGGAAGTGACGTAATGGCAGAGCAAAACAAAAATTATATAAATACAGTAAGCAACAGAACCTAATGCAAACGTATAATATTGTGGTTGGGATTATACAGAATTATTGAAAGAGTTGGGGACAATCTTTCTTTCTTTCAGTCATAAAATTTGAATAAAAGTACATCAAAATTATTTTTCTGCCAACTGTTATGCGTTTTCATTTCTAAAACAAGAAAACACGTCATACTTTTTACCTCTTTCTAGTTACTTTGAGGTGGTGTAGTGGTTAGCACTGTCGCCTCACAGTAAGAAGGTTCTGGGTTCGAGCCCAGCAGCCAACGGGGGCCTTTCTGTGTAGAGTTTGCATGTTCTCCCCGCGTCTGCGCGGGTTTCCTCTGGGTGCTCCGGTTTCCCTCACAGTCCAAATACATGCAGGTTAGACTAATTAGTGGCTCTAAATTGACCGTAGGTGTGAATGTGAGTGTAAATGGTTGTTTTTCTCGATGTGATGACCTGGCGACTTGTCCAGGGTGTACCCCGTCTCTCGCCCATAGTCAGCTGGGATAGGATCCAGCTTGCCTGCGACCCTGCACAGGATAAGCGGTTATGGATAATGGATGGATGGATGGATGGACGGATAGTTACATTGAAAAGGCGCAGCATGGTGGTGCAGTCCTTAGCACTGGCACCACACAGCAAGAAGGTTTTGGGTTCAAGTCCAGTGTTGCATGTTCTCCCCGTGTCTGCTTGGGTTTCCTCCGGGTGCTCTGGTTTCCCCCACAGTCCAGAGACATGTAGTTAGGGTAACTGGCTACTCTAAATTGTCCATAGTTGTGAATGTGAGTGTGCAGAAAGGAACCAGCCACCCTACTGCTGCAATTCCGGCCAAGTCAACCAAACCTGGTTCACCTCAAACCCAGATCAGGTTCAGCAGTGACAACAATGATGAGTTACATTTGATGTTGGGGAACATCCGAGAACTAACAAGTTGGTTCTTGTTATCGGTGACATTATAGCAGCTATATGATCACTACAATAATTATTTTTTCATCCTCTCTTTTCTCTTTCTCGAAAGTTAAATAAGACAAAAAAAATACAGCTTGAGATGTTACTAAAAATTAAAGGTGCATAAGATCTGTCTCTTTGTTTTTCAACAGTTAGGTAGGTTTGACATTTGAATAGTTCCCATACATGTTCACATGTTCAAAGCTCCGCCCCCACAATCTACAGCATGACATAGAATGTAGAGTGTCGAGAAAATAAATGACTGACAGGAAGCGAATACACAAACAAGCATTCCGGACCGGAAGTCCATTTTCCAAAGAGGATTTCTCAGCCACTTAATACACTTTTGTCACGGCTGAATCCATTGTGTGTTTTTTTTTTTTCTAATTGTTTTACAGAAGAAGAAGAAGCATTTATTTTGGTCACATGCACACTCAAGCACAGTGAAATTCCTTGTCTACATTTAGCCCATCTGAAGCAGTGAACACACGCATGCACACACAAGTGAGCAATAAGCGCACACACACACCCAGAGCAGTGGGCAGCGATGCTACGGCACCCAGGGAGCAGTTGGGGGTTAGGTGCCTCGCTCAAGGGCACTTCAGCCATGATACAGAGAGGGGGAAGTGCTGTTCATTCACTCACTCAACTCCCCTCACATTTTTCCTGCTGGTCCCTGAGTACAAATGAGAAATAAAAACTCAACTACTGCACCTTTAAAGTGTCGTGACATGCTTCTAATGCTTTCAATTTATCTGATTAATGAAAAATGGAATGCAAAAAATGTAAGTAGGTCTAACTTTGGACGCACAGTACTTATGTGACACACCAGCTACATGACACGCCCACTTTGCAGAGCTGCCATCTTGGACACTGGTTAGGGTTAGGGTTAGAGTTAGGAACATCTGGTGGTACTTCTGGCTGTTAACATGTGTTAGCTCAGGGGGTGTGTCATGTAGTAAAGTAGGCGTGTCTGTGATCTGCAAGACTGTTGGCCTTTCATAAAATATGAAATGTTCTTTAAAAATCTTGGCGGACAACTGCAACATTTTCTTGATGACCAGAGAATATTTTTGAATACTATTTTAGAGAAACACTGCATCCATTTTTTTTCTGGTATGTGAGCCGATTGTGAGAGGTTACTATGTCCTGATTTCTAAAAAAAAATTGTAAAAGAGGAGTGAATCATTCCTTTGCAACAGTATTAAAGGGGAACTGAAGGCATTTTTTTATTATCAAAATTCTATTTATCTCATTTTATTAAATATCGGAATGCATTTTTGATCGCTATTTTGTCACTGCTATAGCAAGTTATGAGTGTTTGAAATATGCTCTGTAATATATCAGTCCATATGTCAAAGCAATGGCCGTAAACGAGATTCATTGAGACCTGTGCGAGACATCGTAGGACGGAAGTAAAACGTACAGCGGAAATCAAAGTGACCAACATCTGCCAACTTTGTCAAAAGCCGCGCGCGCCCTCTTTCGAATGCTGACATAATCAAGCCGGAAGTCGTGTTTGTTTTGATAGCAATCCGGAAAGTTTGGGGGAAAAAAAAAGGCAGTAATCGTCATTTAAACTCGTTTTTGTGCAATATTTCGTTTGGAAAACAGTTTCCAAAATGGCGGCACTGATATCTGGCTGACACTTCACGTTTTGAAGTCTCGCACAAGTCTCGTGCGGATAAGCGACGCCTGTCATGGACCAAACAAACTAAATTCAACATGGCTAAAAACCAAATAGGCCGATAAGTATAATATTTAATTGTGATTGTCAATACGAGTCACGATATACATAAGGTGACTAAAACCGAAAACGTAATTGAAAAACACGTTAATTAAGAAATAAAACAAGTTTAAAAATGACTTCAGTTCTCCTTTAAGTCAGGTTCCATATTGCAACAAGTTTTCGAACCCCTGCAAATAAGCTACCGGAATAATGAAATTAGCTTTTTTTTTTTTTTTTAAATCTCCCTGAGGAATGTGAAGAAAGCATCGTGTGTGGAAAAAAGTCAGCCTGTGCAAAGAACATTCTTTATACACGCGAGACTTCAAGGCGCCAGTAAACATCACAATACTGTGGCATCCGTCTCTCAAACCACAAGGAAGACAATTAAGTTTGCACTGTGTTCATGAAAACACACCCAACTCTACCTTTCTATGCTTGTCTTCCAGAAATAAAAAGCCAGAGGTGGACAAAGTACCCAACTTAAGTCAAAGTACAGATCCCACTGGTCAAATGTTACTCCGATACAAGTGAAAGTTGTCCAGTCAAATTTTTACTTAAAAGTACTGAAGTATTTGCTTTTAAAAATACTTAAGTATTAAAAGTACATTTTCTGTCAACGCATTATTGTATTATTGCCACAACGCTTATAAAACCTAATGCCTCTGAAGCAACCGACTGGATTTACTGACGAGCTTGTAGAACCTGTAGAATAAACACCTAGTAGAATGTTACAAAATGAAACAACTGAACTGAAAAAGAGCCATTGTCTTTTTTTTCCCCTCTCTTTTTTTTTTTATTGTAACACTCCTTCCCACCCCCACAAAGCAGTATGGTAGTGTTCTGACCCACCTCTGGCAGTGTGTGCACACATGTATGTGTATGTTAATAAGGAAGACAGTGGAATCGCTGTAAATCCAGCTCGCTCAGAAAATAAAAATGACAGTCCAACCTGATTAAAACCCAGGTCCACACCTCCAGCTTAATAACTGTCCAACAGCAACACTTAAGACAAAAAAAAAAAAAAATGCAAGACCATCATCTGGCATCAAAACAAAAAATTCCAACAATTTGTTGCAACTGACTAGTACAATACTGTCCATCTCACAGGTCTCGTGCATGCGTGTGTATTCATGCACATATGAATCTGCCTGTGGAATCATGTTGGTTTAATGGTAAGCTAGCTAGTCAGTGAAGCTCCACTTGACATGCTAGCAAAATCTTTTGAAACTCAAAATCATATTGGGTAGCTAACGCTACTAGAAAAGATAAATTTCATTTTGTTTCTTTGGCAAGATTATGCTAAAACATTTCTGAAACCACTTCAGATAACTTAATGTTATTCATGTTAGTGTAACTCAGTGTTTACATGCTAACTGACAGTGTCCAAGTTAAAGGAGAACTGAAGTCATTTTTAAACTTGCTTTATTTCTTAATTAACCTGTAATTCAATTGCATTTTCGGTTTTAGTAACCTTATAATCATGACTCATATTGGCAACTAATTGCAATTAAATATTATACTTATCGGCCTATTCAGTTTTTAGCCATGTTGAATTTAGTTCGTTT
>JAOANJ010000011.1:32354768-32367237 GCA_026413345.1 Ariopsis seemanni | reverse complement strand
GCGGATAAGCGACGCCTGCCGTGGACCAAACGAACTAAATTCAACACGGCTAAAAACCAAATAGGCCGATAAGTATATTACTTAATTGCAATTAGTTGCCAATACGAGTCATGATATAAGGTTACTAAAACCGCAAACGTAATGGAATAACACATTAATTAAGAAATAAAGCAAGTTTACAAATGACTTCAGTTCTCCTTTAATAAGATAAGTAGAAGAGTCAAGCAGTGCCATTTATCTTTAAATGGATGGTGATGCTATTAAGAGATAAAAAGCTTCCGTTACTCTATCTAAACATGCGTACATTGTACTCCTCACAACAGTATCCCTTGTGCATCAGGTGGAAGTAGATTGTTGCATCTTAATCTAAGCGATTTCCCCTTCTGTGTCGGGAATTCTGAAGTCCTGCACAAAAGATCTCCAAAATTAACACAGTAGTCGTCAGTAGTTATAAATATAAGACATAAAATCACCAGGATGTCTGAAAAACTGTACTGAAAGGAGCTAATCATTTTTGACAGCACAGGAAATGTAAGAAGGTTAGAAGGTTAGAAAAGACAAGAAAGTGAAAAGGGGGAGAAAAAAAAACCCTTCAAGGTTTCAAACTAAAAAGGCAATTTCCTACAGACAGAACTGGATTGAAAGCTCGGACTGCCTAAGCCGTACAATTCATTAAAACATTCACTCCAAAATACATTTCCACCAAATTTCCACAATATGCAAGATTGACTTTAGTCAGAAGGTGTTGAATAATTAAATACAGCGCGTTTCAAAAAATTTGATATTATTTGAGATGTAAATATCCCAGAAAATACATAGTCTAGGCAAATGAAACTGAACAGACTTAATATTGAGCAATATAAGATTTATTCCTCAAAATTTGAATAAGAAATTCAAAGGCAAGATTTCACAAATGTTCAATATTCACGAACCCGCTCGCTCGACCGTCTCTTCCGATGCTGGTGGTCATCCAGATCCTTTTGTCCTGCACAGACAGCCTTCCTCTTTGGACTTTTTGTGCCGTGTCCAAATCTGCATTGCAGTTGGTGCATTTTTAGAGAATTCTCTCATAAATGCACGCTACACAGTCTTGTTCGACTGTGTTTGAAGGTACGTTAACACACAAAACGCCTTTTCTTTTCCACTGAATAATATAATATTTCTATACATAAAGAGATTTTAAAAAAAAAACATTAAATGTAAAATTTTGACCTGTTTCCACACATGCTGTTAAAATTTGATTGAACGAGAACTGGCAAAGTTATTAGATTGTGAAATGATATCAAATTTTTTGAAACACCCTGTATTCTTCTATCCACATTCACTGGATATGAGCAATCATGCACTCTGATTGGCTACTCTATTACTACGGTAGGCTATCAGCTCATATACCGTGAGTAGAGAAAAACAAAATGGCGGAGCGTGTTGCTGAACCAACCGACGATGAAATAAAAACTCTACTCGAAAACAAAACCCCCAAAAATAAAAAAAGCAAGAAAATATGGAATGAAAGTATTTGATGGTAAGAACGTCTCATTTTATTTTTCAAGTATTATTATTTTTCACAAATTGCTACTGTCATTTCGCTGGTTTGTTTACAATCTAAGTGGAAATGATTTGGTCGGACATTTTGTATCAAGTTTTTATTGATCGAATTTGCAAAAAACAAAAATAAAAATGCTCTGTTTCTCAAAATCCATTGAATGTGGATAGAATAATACAGTTATTCCATTCAGTCCCATCGAACATGGTTTATAGCTATGTTGCCATATGTAGCCATATCATGCTAGCTGAATGGAATGAATCTGATATACCATGAGAAAAAGCAAGCCAATATTATTATTATTATTATTATTATTATTATTATACATACGTACTCTCTATATATCAGCATTCTCAAAGGCCAACGTGAGCTTACCCATGAATCAGTGCCGTCAGTGCGACAGTGAAGTCGCCTTCCAGCCGGTGTAGCATTCATCAGTAGTGTTAGTGAATGCTAATAAAGCGGTTAAGCCAGTGCTATCGAGAACCAGTAGCACAGACTAATGACCGAGAAACTAAGATTTCTGTCTCCAGACTCTTCTTCCACGCTGCACACTCACTACAGTATTTTTCACTCATTCTGAAGTATTCATTTCCCTCTGTAATTTACTGAGTTACTTTTAAAATCAACATCGACAGCAGCACAGTGGAGTGACCTGGCACCCTGACGCTAATCCCTTGCAAAATTCTTTGTCCTGTTGCTTTTTTTTGGTGCTTCTGGCCAAGATTTGGCTGAGCTCAAGTCCCAGCTCTAATAGTAATGGCTCGCCACTGCTAGTGAATGTGGATTCACACGTTGAACACGCCTTTCGGGTGTTCAATGCATCGTTCTCTTTCCTGGCGAACAAAGAAATGCTTCTGGGCATGCACAGCAGAAAACTCTCTCATTGGATATTCGCATCAGCTCCGAGGTGTGACATCATGTTGTCTTGACAACCATGCAATATCATAAACCATATTCAATGCTCATGCTCCATTGGATAGAGTGACGTAATACACATAGGATAAGCGATATGTTAACAATATTGCATGCTCTCAAACCAAATGAATGAAACCCGCTAGAAGGGAATAGAACACATTTTTATTCCATCGAGAAAGTGTCCTGTACGTATAATAAATTTCTGTTACAGCATGGCTTGGACTGTAGTTCTGGCTGTAAAGTTTATGTTTGAATACTTTACATTATTGTTTTTTTTTTTTTTTTATATATAATATGGCTTCTGTATCTGTCAGTCCAAGTCAAGATGATGTTGGTTCCATGCCTTTAAGTTCTTTAAAGAGATTGACATTTGTATCTGTCAGACCCATTCTTCAGCAGTCTTCCAATAATTTTCACCAGAATGGTGTGAATGCTGTTGTACTGCATCAAAGAAGCTTTACATTTTGTCACATCATATCTCCTTTAAATGTGTTGTCGATACTGTGTATGATGTATTGTAAGCCGCATGATATAGAGAGGAGATACGCACCCTTACATTCCATTTTTCTTTTGTAATATAATCAGAATTTCTTTTTTTTAAATATATATTAATGGCAGTAGGGGTGGAGTCGGAGCATATTAATTCGGTTGATTTTGGATGCTAGGTGTGTGAAATGGTGTGTGAAGAGGATTTTCAGATTGGTTCCTGGTTCACAGAGATTTCTCAAACAGCCAAAATATAAATCTTGAATTATAAGTATCAGATTGTGGGTAACTTTGTGTTGGGGTGTGAAAAATGATGAAATAAAAGCTGTTCTTGCTGTTGGACACAGACTTTCGGGCCTTCTCTGGGAGCGAGAGTCTGCGAGAAAGAAAGAAGAGAAGCTGAGAACAGCTTGCAGGGCTTGATCAATTATTAATGCTGTGCAGATTAGCAGGGGCGCCAACAAATACTGCAATGATCACCCTCCATTCCTTCAGAGACGGAAAGAGGAGAGAGAGAGAGAGAGAGAGTTAGAGAGAGTAAGCAAGATAGATAGAGATTCTGTTTACTCTGGGCCTGCTGGGAGTCCTGCAGCCCTGCTGCTAAAAGGCCACGGCCGTCATCCTAACCATACATCCCACACTGCACTGCCCACGGGCTTGGATCTCACTCAGCAGGGGGCGCCACTGCTGCACCTTTCAGCTGTCTTAATGACCTGCAAACATTCCCTCCTTCTCGGAGATAGGAAATGAACATTTCTGATTACATCTACATTTAAATCGCATTTTATTTTGCTAATTGAAAGCCTGTGGAACTAACCGGAGAAGCCTTCCAAAAGACGTATAAAATCAGAAACATGAAAAGAAAAACTGTAAGAAATAGTGCAACGTTTAAAAAGAAACTTCCTTAATGTTCACTGGTCTTCTGGGGAGCCATGTTTTAGGCCTTAGGAGGGAAGAACTAGAGGTTTGCAATTAACTACAGCGAGATAAAGGAATGAGCAAGAAGAAGAGGTGAAGCGGGAGGGGGCAGAGAGAGAGAGAGAGAGAGAGAAAGCAGGGATGAACAAATGTAAAGAGAGAGACAGAGGAGTGAAAATGTGTCTTGAGACTAAGAGTGCAAAATGGCCCGAGAGCAAAAGTACAGAGCGTCAGAGAGTCACAGAGCTTATAGCTTGCAGAATGAGAAGAGCGAGAGAAAATAGAAGGATGGTCCATTTGATTTCGGTGAACCGGGACGAGAGAGAGAGAGAGAAAGCAATCGTGTTACATCCTCTCCCCGGCCTGTGACGCCATCTGTGTCTGCAAAAGCGTCTGAAATTCATTAACGTTCTGAGCGGGAACAGAATGGAAATGACGCCGTCCTCTGCTCCAGAGGGGACAGATAGGGAAAACAAGGGAGAGAGAGATGAAACTACAGTTGGGTCTTTGAGCCTGGCAGGTGACTAAAAATCTGGTTTTCCATGACACATCTGTACAAAATTGTCCGTCAGTCACTTCCAGACGGTTTTTATCTCCGGCCCGCGGGGCCTCTCTTATTCCTCCCTGCCTCCTTCTCGTCCCCGCCTCTCTCCGATTGCCGCTCCGTGGGGATCCGAACTGCGAGAGAGTCTTGTCAAACGTGTGTGCTCAGATAAGCTGGGGAATTAGAGGCGGCCTCGGTGTCAGCGATGAGATCACACACAGAAATAGGAACAGACACGGTGCCTCCAGCCAAGCCCGGTCAGTAGCGATTAGAATGAACCCTTATGCTCGGATTGGATCAAAGTGACCAGGTTTAAATTTTAAATAAAAAGTGGAATAATCATAAAATGATTTTCAAACCCATTGTGGGAGTTGTACATGAATTCAGTTAAGTTCAATTCAACCATATGGTTATGATACACACATTAAATATTACTATTATTATTCTCTTTGATTGCTGCCCATCAGATTTTTTTGGACACATGCTGTATTTTACCAGAACAAGTCATGTGCATGGCTGTGCCATTCTCTCAATCGTTTATTTCCACTCCCACCTGCCTTCGGGATCATCCTCCAACACAGGAAGTGCTTCTGTGTGTCTGTTTCCATCAGTGTTCTTTATAGCAGTAATCACTGATGAAGAATGAAATATTAGTGTATTTCCAAGTACC
This sequence comes from Ariopsis seemanni, assembly GCA_026413345.1. Classification (NCBI taxonomy): domain Eukaryota; kingdom Metazoa; phylum Chordata; class Actinopteri; order Siluriformes; family Ariidae; genus Ariopsis; species Ariopsis seemanni. The sequence continues at coordinate 32,362,158 of JAOANJ010000011.1, read as the reverse complement.
AATGGTGAACCATTACTGTTAGAGCTGGGCCTTGAGCTCAGCCAAAGCTTAGCCAGACACCAAAAAAGCAACAGGGTAAAGGATTTTGCAAGGGATTAGCGGCAGGGTGCCAGGTTGCTCTGTTGTGTGTAGTTGTTGATGTTGCTTTTAAAACTAAGTTAGTATATGACACAAGGAAATGAATACTTAAATAAGAGTGAAAAATACTGTAGCGAGCGTGTAGCGTGGAAGGAGTGTCTGGAGACAGAAATCTTAGTTTCTCGGTCGTTAGCCTGTGCTACTTGCTCTCGATAACACTGATTTAACTGCTATTTGCTAACACTACTGATGAATGCTACACCGGCTGGAAGATGACTTCACTGCTGCGCTGATGGCACCGACTCGCGGTTAAGCTCACGTTGGGCTTCGAGAAGGTCTAGGGTGATGCATTTTTGGTTCCTCCCACTATAAATCAAATTCTGATTGGTTAATTCATCTGTCACTTCCTACATAAACATACACTTCCACGGCCCATTGTCCCAGCAATGAAGTCCTCGCCAATGAGTGAGCCAGCTCTAAACTCTTCTCAGCCTAAAGACAACAAACAAAAAAAATCTCATTGGATAACTCGATTTGAATGTTTCCAGGACAGAAACCCTTTCATTTCTGAAGCAAATTTGATAGAAAATGAAGCCGAATTAGAAGAGAATAATTATAATGAAATGATGAAAGAAATTCAATATAACATTTGAAATGCTGATCTGTATGGAAGGTCCTTCTCTGAAGGTCTAGAAGGCCCTGATGGCTCTGCCAAGTCCCTGTAATACAGAACAATACACCTGTATTGTTCTAAAGTCAAAATCCGCTTCTAAATAGTGAATGGAACATGAGGGTTAAACGGGTTTAGAAAGGAGGATCGAGGTTCTTATGGACTTGACCTCGACCAAAATCAACCACTTTCAAGAGACAAACATGTCCGATAACTGATTAGACGAGCTGCTGGCAGGCAGCCCTAAGGCTTCTGATGTCGGGAACGTTAATCTCTCTGTGCGCCCGTCAGAAATCGGGGAAATGAGTTTTGATCGATGAGGACCAAACGTGCACTGACAGTGTTGTGACACAGCCCCTGATCTGACTCTGAAGCAGGAACATGACTAAATCATTACAGCTTTCCTTTGATGGATTTTTTTTGTCTAGAGGCGTGACGGGCATTCAAGAGATGTGGCTTGTTGTTTTATTTATGTTCAGAGGCTGAGTATGCAAGCTTCACACCTCAGAGGGTGCAGGATTCTTTCACCTGCACATGATCAAGAATCAGCTAGCCAGCAAGAATCATTGATTTTTTTTTAAGCTGGTTTGATTGCATCATGCAAGTTTTTGAAAGAGTAAAAAAAAAAAAAAAAATTTAAAGGTTTTGTAAACCTGAGAGCTGATATAGTTGTTAGAATACTGCCGAGACTCACTCATGTCTGAGCTCTTTATGTAATCAAGCAGATGAGGTGTTCACCAGGTGTCGTCTGCTTTTGATTACAGCCCAAGTGAATACCACTGGAATGCCAATAAATGGCAACGTCTCGACGAATACTCAGCATGAATATGAACAAATCTGACACAAAAGAAATTGCCATTTATATTAGCCACCGGCAAGAAAAAAAAAATGAACACAATGGATCATGCACCTTTTCACTACCTTGATTTATAGATCGTCTGGCCGCTATCCACTCCATCATTCACATAATACTGCATACGGGCAACTTTTAAATTAAAAACGCTGACAGGCAGCAGTTTTCAGTGTGTCATTTCAAATACAGGGCGCTGGAGCACTGAGCTAAAGCGACATCCTCCAATATATATACACTAATAAATTTCATAAATGAAGTAATAAATGTTGAGACTTTTCACATAACCGAGGGTCTGCAAGACCAGAAAGTGAAACGAGTTCTGCTACGGAAAGAAACTGAAACCAATGAAACATAGAAATCACAGCCTGACGAATTCTCGATTCTGATTGGTTCGAGGGTGTTAATTAATTTTCTATAACAGCAGCTCTGATATTAGTTCTGGCTGCAACACAAAGCACAGGTTGATATTAATGTATCTGTTCTGGTGCGCGATTGTTTATTTCTGATGGCTTGTACAAAATCCGTTCAATCTTCTCTTGGGTTCGCTGATGTGTTGCAGAAGATACAACAAGACAGTCAATGATGGCATAGCTCACTCCGTCCCCGTCTAGTCCAGAAGGAACGATCTAAAGTAGGCCACCTTGCCCAATAAATGTTGCAAGCTATATACAAGCTATATGCACCCTAGGAATACCTACCTATTTGCCAGAAAGGATCCAAAACAGTGAGGAATTGACTGAGAAGAAGCGATTTGTGTGGAAACTGCTTGTTAGGGCTTAATTACTCCATATCTTCATTATTAATTGCAATTATGCAAATTTGGGTAGAAGCCACATACACCTCAAGCAGACCTACCTTCTTGCCAAAAAGAATAAAAATCAGTGAAGAATTGAAAGAGAAGCAGCGATTTTCATGAAATGTGGACAAAGACGGATGGACAACAGACAACACATGATGGCATAAGCTCCTTGCCTGTTGGCTGTGTCAGTCAGATGAGCTAAAAACATATTTTGACTGATGCCAAAGCTTGACTACAGGATGGAATCAGGATCTGTAACTGACAGTAAGGAATCTTAAAGTCCAAGTATGTCTCAGGGAAGACCTCTGGGTCTATTGTTGCATGAGTAGATGTCCTGAACTGGGGGTAGAGTCATGCCAGTGATGTCTTCCACTGTCCACACTGTAGGGTCTTGTGATCGAGGGTTAGATGTCCTAATTTCCAAAGAAGTCAGTGATGCAGCTGGTCAGGATGCTTTCTCTGGTGACCTGTAGAGTGTGGTGGGTTGGCTGTTGGGATGTTTACCTTCTTCAGGTTCCAGAGGAAATCCAATCACTTTTGTGCTCTCTTGACCAGGGACTTGGAGTTGGTTGTCCAGATGAAGTGTCATGATTCACCCCAGACTTCCACTCCAGAGAATCATTATCTCCCAGTTCAGCGCAATCTGGATCCGGGACGGGACTTCCATCTTGCTGGCAACCACTTCCTGGTTTGCTCTGTTGTGCATAAATAGGCCGTTCTCAGAAAGGGACTTTGCCAGAACGTCTTGTTGGTTTCTCACGTCGTCTCTGTGCCGTTATTGCTTCCTGGATTTTTGCTCTCTGTTTTTGCCTATTCTTTGCCACAGTTTTTGCACTCTCGTCTTGCCATTTTTTCATGTTTTTTGTGCTATGTTTTTTTGTTTACAGTTTTTTGTCAGGACGATTTTTTCATGTTTTTTCATACTAACATTTTGTCTTTGCCTACCTCGTTTTTGTCTAGACTATTTTTGCTGTTTTTGTTCGTTTACTCTCTTGGACTTCAATTAAATCTTTTTTTTTTTATTCATTGGGTTTTCTGGTTTGTGTTTCTGCTTTTGGATCCGAACTCTCCACATCTCGTCACCCATAACATGAGGTCTTCCATGATGTGAATGCCAAGGGACTCCGTCATCATCACTCACTCTACAGCTGAGCCATTTATGCACTGGAGAGAGTGATCATTGCAGGACTTAGTGAAGTTAATATTTTTTTTGTTTGCCTGTCCCAGGGAAAGGCATAACATTTAATCCTGGGTCAAGGGCAGTCTCAGGAATGGAGATCTGAACACTTGGGACTGCTCGGATACCAAGTGTGACAACAAAGAAATCTTAGCGATAAGGAAAACCTAAAATGGCACCTGATGTTTGTAAAAAGGACAGGATCTATGACTTAGTTTTAGATGTTGCTTTCTCTCAAAGCTAACTAGACATGGAGACAGATACAGGAGTATAAATAGAGTTGGCCACTTGAATGTTGTAGACATTCAAACCTTCTTCAGTGTTCTGCCTGATGTGAGGTCCGCTCTGATGGCTTCTTTGGCCATCAAAGTTTTCTAGGGAAGAATTACAGTAGTGGCCTTCATTGCCTTCTACTGTACTAATCCAGAGGTTTTCTCTTCTCAACCTTTCATGCACATGTACAATTTAGAGTAGCCAGTTAACCTAACTGCCTGTCTTTGGACTGTGGGGGAAACTAGAGCACCCAGAGGAAATCCACACAGACACAGGAAGAACATGCAAACTCCACACAGAAAGGTCCTCTTTGGCCACTGGGCTTGAACCCAGAACCTTCTTGTTGTGAGGCAACAATGCTAACTGCAGTACCACCATGCAAACAGTCACAATGTAGATAAAGAATATAGAAAGCAACAGTGCTTGGGTGAGAAGAACCATAAATGTTACTGAAGCATGTGGGTTTGGTGCACCCAAGCTGGCAGTTTTCTTGATGAAAGTTAGGAGGCAAGGTTGGTTGAAAAGGGAACACATTAAAGGAGGCATGTTCAGTCAACATATGATCATATGCGAGATTAGATATAGTTTTTGCCAGCTAAAACAAGTCTTCTCACGCTGCAAAGAATACAGAGGCTGTCACTAAAGCTGCTGTCAAGGAAAGCACCAATGGTGCAGTATCTTTGGGGAATTTGAGAAGCTGGGGAAACATGCTACGATACATGTGTGGCTGATACAACAGGCTGAGGTCCATCTGTCAAAATCCAGATCAATGGGTTGAAGGACTCTTGGGAATAAACTTGTCTAAAGTCAGGCTTGCAACCCCATGGGTCTGACTAAAGAAGGGGTTTCGCTACAGTCTGATTCCCAGCCCATGTACACTCTCTCTCCTGGTGTTTCCTGGGAGCATGAAGAGGGAGCTTACCCTCTCTGAAAGGTATCACTTCACTGTTCACAATCTCCACAGAAACCCTTTCACTACTGTTCCTATGAAAGAATGAGGAGAAAACAGGATTTAAAGCCTGAAAGTTTATAACTAGGTTTGATGTGAGATCAGCAAAGATAAACACAGACTTTTCATAATTTTGTTCCACAAGAATTTGTATTTACAAATTCTTTTTGCCTAGGACATTCAGTCTAAAAGTTAAAAGGAAAAAAAAACACTCTCAAAGGACACTTTTGATGTATTTGCGTTCATTCTAACATCCATGGAGTAAAAAAAAAAAAGCCCTTACGCAATTCACCTATTAGAGGTAGGACAAAGTTTGGGACAAGATTTTTTTTCTCCACAAGAACTAATTTGACATCATTCACACATGATGGTTTTATGAAAAGTAAAACCTTGAAACTTCAAGTACAATTTTCCCACCATCTTTTCATAATACTCAAGTTGTGTTGATTCCTTTATTTATTTATTTATTTGATGTTAACTACTCAGAGATGGAATGTGACTGAGCGTCCTCTAACATTCTGGGGGGGTAATCTTATCATCGTCAATATGGTCAGTATGTGATATTCTGGAGAGTGTTTTGCCAGTTCATACACACTCTTACTGATTCTACTGCACTTGGTAACTACATAACATGCTTATAAATAACTCAATAATTGCAAAAATGCCTTGATTTCACAGGGGTCATAAAACAGCTACGGTAGGTGTACTTACTTAAGCCATTTGCAACTTTAACCACTAATAAGATTTTCAGGTTGATGCTTCTTAATTTACTTTCTATCATAATTTTCTTTGACTGGAAGGCAAATCAGTTCTAAATATATTAATGTCCTTATTTTAACTGCAACGAAGTTATTGGAGTAGTAAGGCACCTCCTTCCCTCCACTAGCCTGAGGTGGTGCCTTAAACAAGCACTAGCAACCCCTCGCTCCCCCTGGTCAAGGTTACGACCAAAGACTGGACTCGGCAGACTGTGCAGAGGAGAGCACCACCTGGTGGTTCAACAGGCAGGAAGGCGGACCCAGCAAAGCGTTTGTGGAGTGCAATCAGGGCACAGCACAACACATACAACATCGCTGGCCATCCACTACATCCCGACCTAGCTCCAGCTGCCTTGATTCTGTCTAACAAGACAGAATCAAGTTAGATCAGGACAAAAGAGTGAGGCTGATGGCTGTGCAACTCTCCCTCACTTTAATCCAAGTCACACGCAAGTCATGACTTCGAATTCAAATTAGTGGTGCACATGCAGCAGAGATGAAACACATCACTGAGGCCCAGAAGAAATGAGCTGCACAGAAGGCTTGAACTATCACCATCCCTACTATAGTACCTACCCATGTGTGCCGGACATATGGGCACACCTTCAAAGCCCGGATTAGCCTCATCAGTCACCTCCAGATGCACAACCATCACCCACCAAATTGAAGTCATGGTCGTTTTCAATTCCGAAGAATGAACATCAATGAAGTTATCTGAAACAAGAGTCCTCATAAGGTTCTTTCCAGTTTCTCTGGAGCATGAAAAGTTGTGATTTTTTTGTCTTATTAATTTCAAATGATGGAATAAAAACAGGCTGGTGAGGGAATAACATCCATCCATCATCTCTACCATTTATCAGTCAGTGTCATAGGGAAAGCTGGAGCTGACTTCAGGTGAGAGGTGAGGTTCACCCTGGACAGGTCACCAATCTATCACAGAGACAAACAACCGTTCATCACTGCAAATATGGACAACTTAGAGCAGCAAGTTGGCCTAATCAGCATGTCTTTGGGCTGTGGGAGGAAATGAGAGCAAATCCACACAGGCACAGGGAGACCATGCAACCTACCTGCAGAAAGGCTCCAGTCAGCCATGAGGTTCAAACCCAGAACCTTCTTGTTGGGAATAACAGTTGACATAAAAGTGGCCAGACCTTACAAATAACTTTTAATACTCTTGAACACACTTTCACCTGCCTTATGCAGTCTTTTAAAAGACTGTATAACTCATAGATGAAACATTAAAAACCCACATGTCAAGATCCAGAGAAATTGGAAAGAGCAAATTCTTATGAGGACTATCTTGTGTCAGATAAGTTCAAGTTACAGCTTTAAGCTTACTGCCTATCGAGTATTTTATTGGTCTGAACTCCCTCATCTGCTTTATTATTAATATTGTACTGAAATTTCAGGCAATGTTTTTAGAAAACTAAAACAAAAACAAACAAGCAAATAAAAAAACCTGTCAGTCATTCATATTACCTTGGACACTTTTATACACTTTGGGAGAAACCCAGCTCCAAAAAGTCATTGAAATGAATTGTTTTGTGGGGATTTTCTTTTTTTTTTTTTTTTGCCATCCATTCCAAGCAATTTGAAGCTATTAATTATGAATCTTTTCCATGACAACCATTCATTGTCCCTTGTCACAAAAAAAAAAAAAATCTGTAATTATTTAAATCACCACCAAGATTATAGGTGTCTACATGAGAGGAAGGGCCTGTTAGCAAGACATGTTCCAACGTTTATGCATTCTACCTGTCATGGCAGAGGACAGCAGGTCGGAATGCTCATCGATAGAGAGAATCGATATCTAATTACCGGGTGCACATT
>JAOANJ010000011.1:31856463-31867660 GCA_026413345.1 Ariopsis seemanni | reverse complement strand
AATGTTTTCAAAAAACAATGTTTAAAATGTTTAAAAAAAAAAAAGAGATGTTTTCAAAAAGCACAGATGTTTAAAACGTGTAAAACGATGTTTTTTAAAAAAAAAGCACATGTTTAAAATGTGTAAAAAGAGGTTTTAAAAAAGCACAGATGTTACAATGTGTAAAAAAAGAGATGTTTTCAAAAAGCACAGATGTTTAAAACGTGTAAAACGAGGTTTTTTTAAAAAAAAAAGCACAGATGTTTAAAATGTGTAAAAAAAAAAGGGTTTTTAAAAAAAGCACGGATGTTTAAAATGTGTAAAGGAAAATAAAAATAAAAATGCGTACAACAACCATTTTTTTAAATACGAATGGAACATTAAGTATAGCAACAACAAAAATTGTAAGGGGGGGCCGCTGTTGTTGATTTGCTCTCCGAGGGGGGGTGGACTCTCGCACACTTTGAAAACCCCTGTTGTAGAACATATGGGAAAAAGCAAAAAAGTTCAAGTGTTTGGAGTCTTATCTGACCGTGTCTGGGTGTCACTTTGCAAACCTAAAGATACATAAAATAAACCCGTGTGTTCTATTTCTACCCTGAACACTAGAGGGCAGTGCTCACCAGTCTGCTGATCTCCTCCTGTCGGTCGGGTGCTGAGCGCGCTGTGGCTTTGATCATGGTGGACGTCTGATTATCAGTCAGTTTCTTGATGCATCGTTGCCCTGCGACGATGTTACACACCTGGGAGGAAAATGTTTCTTGCGTTGAGAACATGAGAACGTTTTGTGCTGGGAGTTTAAAAACTGGAACTAAATTTTTACCGAACTACTCCTTCAACGAGGACGGCTCACCTCCAGGGGCAGGTAGGTGTGTTTCTGCTCCTGGCCCACCTGCAGACAGGGCAGGTGAGGGTACTTCAGCTGCAGGTTGTACTTCTGTTTAAAATACTGTGCCACCGTACACTCGACCGTCTGCCCGCTCTCCAGCTGCAGCGGGAACCTGCGACAACACCCAGAGTCGCAGCAGAACATCACTGGAGGTTCATCAGCGTCACTCCTCACTATTTACATCTAAACCTGGTTTAAAACGTCATGCCTTTCTTTGCCGAGCCAGAAATGCACCGAATTTCCGGTGGGAGAAAACCAGAGAACGTGGAGGAAACTCGAAAGCTCGAGCGTCACACCCATATGTGCTTGCTGAACACCCCATTCCAGACTTCATCTCTCTTTACTGCTAGAACAACCTCCACTGTTCTTCGCGAAGTCTTTCCACTGAATTTTGGAACCTAGTTATAGAGGTTTGTGATCATTCGGCCATAAGAACATTAGTGAGATCAGGTGGACTCAGCGTTCCAGTTCATCCCAAAGAGATGCAGTGGGGTTGAGGTCAAGGCTCAGAAGTTCTTCCACTTCAACCTTGACAAACTACGACTTCATGGAGGTTTTGGGCCTCCTGGTTCGTGTCCAATGTTGTGGCAACAGTTTTTGGGAAGAACGTATGGGTGTAATACCATATCGCGTTTGTAATTAACAATTATTCACAGACGGCGAAGTGAATATCGGTGAATAATAGGTTATTTAAATAATACTGGCTGGCGTTGAGTGGTATATCAGATATATCCCATTCAGCTAGCATGATATTGAACGAGTCGCTGAATGGAATATATCTGATATACCACGAAAAAAAGCCAGCCAATATTATTATTACTACTACTACACGTACACACTCGCCATAGGAGCATTCTCGAAGCCCAACGCTAGCTTACCCGCGACTCGGTTAGCAACAGGCCAATACTAGTGCAATCAAGCCAAATATGATTATTATTTTCCCCTGTTGAATTTACTTACTTTTAAAAATCAACATCTACACACAACTGGCAGCCAAAATTCTCTCAAAATCTTAACTATTTAACAAAGCAAACCTGGCGGCCATGTTGGTTTACAAATTGTCCCAGTCGCTCACTCGCTAGCGCGCAAGTTTTACATCTCCGGCGTCTAACGTCATGTCGCCCTGACAACCATGCAATATCGTAAACCATATTCATTCAACGCTTGTTCTCCATTGGACAGAGTGACGTAATACACGAAGGAGAAGCGATATGCTAACAATATTGCATGCTATCGAACCAAATGAATGAAACCTGCTAGAAGGGAATAGAACGCATGTTTTTATTACATCGGAAAAGTGTCCTCTATGTATAATAACATCACTGATATTCACCGGATCATTGTTTTAGGATAAATAAATACACAGGTGATTATTTCAAAAAGAAAAACGTATTAAAAAAAAAATTATTTCAAACTTGAAAAGCGGCATGTAAACGTAATAAAGGTGCCGCACAGACTTGGGTCAATTATCTGTGCCGAGTCACATAAAACACTTGGCTTTGAATTGGATAAAATAAATCACAATCCCATTTTACCTTTGAATCGTTTTAGACCAAACTTCGCAGCATCTTTAGTGCTTTTAGGAACGGCATTTTCTTTCATCGTTTCTAATTCTTCCTCACTTACGGTGACAAAGTGATTGGCCGCCATTTTGCCGAGTCGCTCATCGAGAAATAGTCTGAATTTCTCGACCAGTCAGCATCACAGGTGATTTTCTATAAAATCACCCGAGTATTTAGACCAAAGAATGTGATTAATTGTTCTGGAGCAGAAACGTAAAAATACGCAAGTTAAAAAAAAGAAATAACAACCCAACCCGAACCTCAGTTTATATTCACGACTACTTCATACTGTACAGTTTAAAGAAATTTAAAAGACGCTGATTTACAAGCTCAAACTGGCTGCTCATCTCCGCTGCATTATAACTCATCTCAAAAGATTAGCCAGAGACGGATTTGAAAAAAATAAAAAAAAAAATTGTGGCACAAAAGTGCGACAGGTTCACACTTGGGTCCACACACTCACGTCTGGTGGCTGGCAGGACGGCGTGTAACGTTACACACTCGATACTTCCTCTTCATCTGACCGCAGTGCGTCACCTCCACCTTCAGGCCTGAACACACGTACAAACGCACCAGCTGAGAGCCAAATATTAGCAGTAACCATGGTGTTATTCCACAGAGTGAAATGGTGTTGGAAAGCACGAAACTCTAAAGTTCTGTTTAATTAAATTTGCTAATTTAATATCATGTCACTTCAGTGTGACAACTGGACATAAACATTTAAGAAAAGAATTGACCGCCTGGTGGTGTAAATACTAAATCCGTTTAACCGTGTCCGTCAATAATCCACAAAATTTAAAAGCAGTCTCAGGAAGAATGTTGCTCAAGGGTAATGGGAGGGGGGGAAAAAAAAAAAGATAGATGAAAAGAATAAAAGAAATGCTGTCGACCAAAAATGACTGAAAAATAATGAAAATGTTTCAACATTTAAAAAAAAAAAAAAAACCTAAAAACAGTAAGCCATAATAAACGAAACAAAGTCAATATTTAGTGTGAGAAGACCCTTTGCTTTTAAAAAATAAAATTAGATATCGTCGTCTCGGGTCCAATAAGTGCAGTTTTATAAGGAAACAAGAGTGCTCCGAGAGCACAATATCCCCCACAGGCAACTAAGCCATAACTCTGCTAAGATGCGACTGAATTGAACGAAACTGCAATATACGTATTTAAGAATCCTGCCAAGTTTCGTGAAATTCCTCCAAAAATTATGAGTTGATTTCAGAAAGCAAGCACACCTTGATGAAATTGCCCAAGTCCAAGCTTGTTAATAATCAAGGGCATAACTTTGGGAAAATTTGCCCAAATTAAACAAAATTTCAATATGCGTATAACTGTCATATAATAAAGCATTCTGCCAAGTTTGGTGAAATTCCTCCACAGATTGTGAGAGGAGTTGATTTCAGAAGAACGTACACGCTCATGAAATTGTCAGTTATTTAAATCAAGGGTCAAAACTCTGAGAAAATTTTCACAAACGAAATTAAATCGCAATCTGCGTATTACCGTCATACTGTATAACAAGGCCTTTTGCCGAGCTTCGAGAAATTCGTCCAAAACTTGCGAGAGGAGTCGATGTCAGAAAGCGAGCGCACTTTCATGAAGCTGTGAAAGTACAAGGTTGTTAATCAAGGGCTGTAACTCTGGTCAAATGCGACTGAATTGAACGAAATTGCAATATACGTATTACCGACATATAACAAAGAATCCTGCCGAGTTTTGTGAAATTCCTCCAAAAACTGTGAGAGGAGTTGATTTCAGAAGGTGAGTACCCTTCCCGGGACGGACAGAAATCGCCACGATATAATCCTCCTTCGGGCCTTTCAGCCAGCGGGGGATAAAAATGGCTTAAAAAGAATGAAATTAAAATGTTTCAACATTTAAAAAAAAAATACTAGAAACATCAATAAGCTATAATAAATGAAACAGTCAATATTTGGTGTGAGACGACCCTTTACTTTAAAAAAATAATATAATAATAATAATAATAATAATAATGTAGTCTGAGGTCCAGTGAGTGCAGTTTTATGCGGAAATGAGCTGTAGGTTTTACTGAACATCTTACAGAACCAGCCCCAGTTCTTCTGGACACTTTATCACACTCGCGTCTTCATTTTGCACCAAAACCCAGCAGCCTTTATCATGTTTTCTATTTTAATCTGAAGTGTCTTATGGAATATGCTGCTCAGATATTAACATTTAATTTTGTGCTGGAAAACGAACATTTGGACTCTAAAATGTTTTTGTACCGACTCGATAACACAGAAGTCATAAAACAGAAATCTATACCAAAGTTTGTATGAAAAAAAAAAAAAAAAAATGGGGTGCGTAAGACTTTCAGTCCTCTTGCTTTAAGGCATTCAATTTAATTTAACATTTTATTGATTTTTGATGCTTGTGATTCACAGGGTTGAGAATGATTCAGAATTTAATCGATTCCCAGCCATCTATCGCGGAGATAAAGGTGTCAGAGTGAGTAAACTGGCAGTAACGGCTGCCTGTGAAGGTGAAGGGACTGAATCGTTACTCTGCGTGTGGGCCGTAAGTCACCTTTGATTTCCTTGGTGAAGCGAACCCTTTGGGAATCCGTTAAGGTCTTGGGCTGCTCGTCGATATTGCGGATGTCCAGGACCTCGCACATGAACTCGATGACGGGCTGGGCTTTGTAGAAAGCGGTAGCTGATACTGGAGAGAGAGAGAGAGATGAACAGATTTCAAAGACATTATTTATTTAAAAAAGAAAAAAAAAAAACACCACATTGATCATATCATAATTTACTAACATTATATTATTGTTTCTGATTATATCGAGGTATTACAGACTTTTCGCATCGATTTCCATGCCGGATTCTTTGTAGTTCGTCTCCAGCCTTGAAATCTGGCGATAAAAACCTTTACCTTTCTGAGAAACTTTACTCCAGAATAATAGCCCCACCCACCTTTACTGAAGTAAGTACACGCAGCCAATGGAGAAGTGACCAATTCAGACTTCTTAAGGCCCGGTCCCACAATACCGCTAACTCTAACCGTAAATAAATCGATCCCCTGCAGTTTATATGGTTGGTGGTCACACCAGACCGATAACGATCCCTATATCCCAGTCCTGGGTTTATCCGTATCGGTGAGATCGCTTCCGGAGCGATTTTTCCAGACCTGGACCTGATCGGATAAAACATCTGACGACGTCCGAGTACGTGCTATTTTTCCACAGGCGTCTTTGTACATCCTTGTCGCATCATGAAGTCATGGAATACAGATTCACAGAAAATAAAAAAAAATATATATATATATAATACAAAGCACGGATCTTTTATTCACGGATGTGTGATTATTTTTCGTGAAATAGTAAAAGTAAACATAAATGCAGGTAAGATATTTTAATTCTGAACTTTGGCAGTCCAAACATTTAATTGTTTTAGACTTATCCATGATGCATCATCCGTAACCAATCGGTAATATATGGAAACGTCCGTGACCAATCCGTCAATTATTAGCATCCGTATTAAAATCCATAACCACGCCGTATTTTGTATCCTTTATTATATTTCAGTAATCCTTGACCCATCTGTATTATATCAACCACCGGAGTGTGTACACGGGTTGTTTTGAAGTCCAAGCTGTACAGTATGACCCGGAATAACGTGCTACTGCTTGGAAAAATCTTCCATGACTATTCTTAAGTTGCATACTTAACTGGTAACCAAAAAACCCAATTACCGTCAATATTAAGCATCATCTTCCACATAGCCGGCCGTACGGACTGATGGAAGCCGAACCAGACCTCTCTTCCTCCCCCGAGGGGATGGTAGTACCCTTCAGGAGGAGAGAAGAAGGAGCGGCCTACTGGAGTGTACCTGTGGTGGAGTAAACATATAAGCTGGAAACAGATGATATTAGTATTGGATCAGTGATCTAATGCTAGAACACGGAATACCAGGAAACCGAATGGGTGCCATTTCTAATCGCCAATTCAAATCCAGCTCTTGGCATCATTCTTAGCTCATGTACCTCATGGATGCCAGGTGTCTCATGGCCACGTCCAGAGCCTGGACCGAATCCAGTGGGACCTGGAGCCGCCCGCTCACCAATGTCTCCTGCAGCAGCCGCCATGACACCTTTGCCAGCCAGCGGATGGACACCTTAAAGATCCGGTCCTTCCCCTCACCTGGAATGGTCACCTCGAAGTCCACCTGAGATACAACCAGATAACAGGGTCAAAACATTTTACAACACACTGGCATAACCAGAAAGTCCTCGCAGACACTGTGACTGACCTTCTCGCTCCCTATAGGAAGAGCCAGGACCGTGTAGATGTTCTTCTTGCCGTCATATACTGGCTTGCGGTCTCCAAAAAGCTGTGGTTTGAAATGCTGTACCATGTACTCCACGACTTCCCTGAGCAGGGGTTAAACACAACGGAGCGAGGTGTATTAGTGCGGCATAGAAGCCGCCAGGATGCACAACACTGTCAGCTACCGCTCTGAGGGTTGACAGGGGACAGGACAGGAAGCCAAGAAGCAAACAAACATGACACAGGTGCTCCCGAGGCAGGGACTGGAGTTGTACCTGTTGACTCGACGAGGACACTTATCGGGTTTGATGTCCACCTCGTAGTGGTAGACGTCCATCTTGGGAATCTCCACCTCAAAGTAGTTGGCCAGCAGCTTGATGGGCTTCCCAACAGTGCCCATGCCCGGCCTCCGGGGAGCCTGGAAGACCTGCTGCAGGGGCGGGGGGTACGGCCCCATGGGCACTAAACGGCAAAGAGTTGGAAAGAGAGTGAAAGTTCATTACATCATTCGCAACTCAGTACGAGACAGAATTTCGTCGTCTCGGATATCGTGATACAAAATGCTGTGGCGAGACGAATTTTGCGAAATACAGTATATCTGTTTAATGTTCATGACGAACTCCATATCTTCTTCAGCACCTTTCGTTAATGTATCAGGTTAAAACAACCCAGGATCGATCAATTTTCATTCCTACTCAGTATTCAAAAATGAAAAAGTAACAGGTGTTGGGAATTATAGTCAGGCGGGAATAACCAGGATGGCACGGAGCACGGACCTCCACGAGATGTGTAAAGCAAGTGAGACCGGATATGATGCATAATTCACAAGGTAGCAAGTCCATCCTGCCGTCCAAAGCCCAAGCTGAGACGTTAGCCATTTCGTCCACAACATGGCACAGGGTTCTCCAGAAAATCTGAAGTCGCCGGCTAAAACAAAAAGTAGGAGGCGGCTCTGGAATTTGCAGCAGCGAAGCCACACTAATGCTAGGGAAGTATAGGGACACGGCCCTCGAGAAAATTTTTAAATTAACATGCCTTCTGGTGCATTCTCACCTAATAAAATTACGAACCATTTCCCTGTAAAATGCTTACAAAATGTGTCCGAAACTTCCTTCCAGATGTCTGTGCGCTTGGCTTTCTCAGTTCCCCTCTGTAGTACGCTGCCTGGCTCTGTAACATAACTACGTATGCTACGTCGTGGTCACATGGCCCAGCTCAGCCAATCAGAGCGCAAGACTCGATCAACAAATACGGCATCGCTTCCAGTCATGATCGACCCGAATCAAGGAATTTTCGTGGTGGATTTGCAGAAAATTACGGGCAGCGGAGACGATACAAACCGCTTGAACATTGAAAGGCAAGTTTTTATTTTTTCTGGGATCGAGTAGCCGGCGCAGTTCTCCGTCTGTGTAGGCGGAGAAAACCGGCAGTCGCCGGCACTTCTGGACCTTTCCGATGGCAGAACTTGGATAGTTCTCTTCCTGTTTCTGAAGATTTGTTTTGTTCAAGCAAAGGCTACTTATATCATTTAAGGTGGACTCGATCATCAGACAACCTTTCAATATTAATAAACGTTGCCAAGAAATACATTTGTGACCAAAAACACGCATTATAAATCCTGATCTACTTTTCTTACAATGCAATACAGTGTTTCGATTTGTGATCATGAGAACTTAAATGCATTAAAACCGAATACTTCATTTACGAAACCTGTATCAGGTTGCGTCTTGTACCACGGACTTGGTGGCTTGCCTCATGCCTAATCACAACACATCAGATGTCATGACCACAGAGAGGGATCAGGAGTGAGAGAGGAGAGTGATCGCACACAGGGGATGAGATCACACATATTGCACGAAAGGAATTGAGAGAGAGAGAGAGAGTTGGTGTTAGAGTATCGGTAAGGGTAAGATCATTATTACAGCACACAGCAGAGAAAGAGAGGTAGATGAGCGAGAAAGAAGCGATCAGGAGAGATGGGATTAAGCATGTAACGTAAATGAAGAGGAGTGTGTGGACGTGGGGACAAAAGACGGCATGGCGAACAAAGACGAGAGGGACAGATGGGGGGGGTTGGTAGGAAGGGGTCAGAGAAGCAAGAACAAGGAGTTGAGAGAGGAAGAAAGGAATATCAAAAGCGCTCAAAGTTGATCATCTTTGAAATGATCCAGCTTTGGAAATCCCAGGAAAATTTTGCCGTTTTAATTTTTGAGACCTGGCCACCAAGTCAAGCCAATCAGTTGTAGATAAACGAACAAAAGACCCCAACTATCCGATCACCGATCGCCATTTCGCAATGTCCTCACCACCGCCAGGATCCAAGCCCTCCAAAAGCAATCACAAACTTAACCTCTGTGCACCCAAAAGCATGAGATCATCTTAACTGGGTGAGAGAGTGAGGGAGAGTTCAGAGTGATGCTCGCTCGACCATTTCACAAACCTTGTACTGCGATACATTTAGGAATGGTCATTCTTTCAGCGTTAAGAGCTTGAACAAAACATTAATACAAATAGGGTACAAATTTATGGTACAGACATGATATTTAGGTCCGCTGGATGAAATAAAACCATTTAGATACAGCACCAATTAAAAAAAATTAAAAAAAAAATAAAAAGTTTGTGCACCCGTACTCATTCATAGACTGGGTGTTTTCTGTATTTTGTATTTTCTTCTCCATTGTAGAACCAAAAAAAAAACCTCAAGGACATCAAAACTATGAAACTACATTTGGGACATACGGAATTATGAGGTAAACAGAAAATGTTCAACAAAATGCTTCATATTTTAGATCCTTGAAAGTATCCAGCATTTACCTCGATGACGTTTTGCACACTATCGGCATTATCGTGACCAGCTTCATGAGGTCGTCACCTGGAATGCTTTTCAATTAGCAGCTCTGCCTCGTCAAAAGTTAATTAGTGGACGAGTTTCTTGCCTTCTTCATGCGTTTAGCATCAAAAAGTAAATAGCAAATAATAAAACACAGTAAATATCCCTATTCCATCCACAACTGTAGTCGTCTTCTTCTGGCTGTTCCGTTCAGGGGTTACCACAGCAGATAATGTCCATCCATCTCCTCCTGTCCTCTGTATCTTCTTCTGTCACACCAACCGTCCTCCTTCACCACGTCCGTAAATCTCGTCTTTAGGTCTTCCTCTTTTCCTTCTACTTGGCAACTCCATCTCCAGCATCCTTTTCCCAATAAACCCTGGATCTCTCTTCTATACGCGTCCAAACCATCTCAATCTCGCCTCTCTCATTTTGGCTCCAAGCCGTCCGACATGTCCTGTTCCTCTCATATACTCGTTCCTCATCTTGTACAAGTTTGTCACTCCCAATGAGAATTTCAATATCTTAACTTTAAGACATGAAGAAGTGGCTGAATTAATAAAAATAAAGAAAAAACTAAATTCCATTGTATCACTCAGCCAGCTTGGGAACACCTCGGTATCCCTCTGGAGGAGGCGGCTGAGGAGATGAAGGTCTGGGCATCTCTGCTTCAACTGCAGCCGTCTTGACCCAAACCCGCGCTGGGCTCTTGCTTGCATGTGTGTTATTCTGACAAGTTTAAGAACATACCAAAATTGCGAGCGTTAATTAACAGTTATTCCACAAAATCGAGTCTTACGTGAGCTGATCGCGGCTATAAGCCGTGTACGACGTGATTGAGTGGAATAACTGTTTTATTCTATCCACATTCACTGGATTTTGAGTAACAGAGCTGTTTTTTTTTTTTCAAAATTTATAAAAAAATCATACAGAACCCCCCACAAAAATTCCCGCTTAAAACGTAAAAAAAACCGCCAAATGGCAGTAGCAATTTTTTTTTGTATTTCTTGTGGTTTTGTTTTTGAGCAGAGTTTTTATTTCATCGTCGGTTGGTTCAGCAACACGCTCCGCCATTTTGTTTTTCCTTACTCACGGTATACGAGCTGATATCCTAGTAGTAGAGTAGCCAATCAGACCGTGCGATTGATCATACCCAGTGAATGTGGAGAGAATAATTTACAATAGATCCAGAGTATACTGGGAAAAGAATGCTAGAGATGGAGTTGCCAGGTTGGAGGAAAAGAGGAAGACCAAAAGATGGAATTTATGGATGTAGTGAAGGAGGACATGAGGATGGCTGGTATGGAGAAGAAGAAGAAGAATTTACAATACACATTATGTATTAGGGCTGCATTCAGCATCGGGCTTTGACCTTAAAGGTAGACTCCCCTTTCAGATTTTTCAAGTCTAGGTCATAAAAAGAATTTACCCTGACATGCAGTTATTTTTGTTCAGTGGACCAAAAGCTCCTGAATTCGAATCACAGACTTGCTAATTTTATTCGTTTTTTAAAAATACAACAATTAACGAGTTCATCTCCACGTGGCCCTAAATTCTCCGCTATTTCTTCCTGCTTCACCATGACCCAATACAAGATACTACATCATGCATCACGTAGTGGGCTTTCCCCGTTCATGCACGGCATTGTG
>JAOANJ010000011.1:30848042-30860453 GCA_026413345.1 Ariopsis seemanni | reverse complement strand
TTTAGCTCTAGGCCTCATGACATATATTTTGTTGTGTCTTGTATATATATATATATATATATATATATATATATATATATATACACATACACACACACACTGATATGCATACTGTACTTGAATATTGCAGGATATTATTTCATCACATAACACACCCTGTATGCCTTAAGACCAGGAACTGCTGAAATAGCATCACCACTGACTCAAGATTAACATGATAGACAAGTTTATCATTGTCGTATATTTCTCTTGAAGTAGGTTTTTTTTTTTTTAAAGTGATCACTGTTATGAAAGTCAGGTCACTGATATAATAGCGGTATTTTTAGTTGCATCAGTTCCTGACCAGATCTGAACTATAGCAAAATCCTTCGCATACTTCCAAAAGCTAAGGGATATTACACTGTGCTCTGACTTTTACAGTTTATTAACATTTTGTGCTTCTGCCTTCATACTGATTTTTAAATCCTAATGCAGTGTTATTAGATTATCTGTAAACAATCTATTATCTGTAAATTAATAACCCCAATATTCAAAGCTTTCTTGCTCTTTCAACATAATTTATGTTTTTGATGTTGATGCACATGGTGAAAGAGCATAAAACTGGGCTATTCCTGGTACAGTATATAACTTGACCTTCAATGTGGGAGGAAAAAACATGGACAAATCAAGTCACTCTTTATCATTGTTTCAAAACACTATTTCAGCTGTAACTCAACATGTTTCCTGTCCAGAAACTTTTGCCACTCAATTTAACTTTAATAAAAGCAATAGTTTATTTAAGGATTGTCAGAAGATTTTTTTTATTTTCTTTACATTTCCCAATGTTTACTACAACACAATCACAGTTCAAATGAAAATACAGAAAAATACTGAATAAAATAAAAATAAACACTTTTGCCATTAGTTACTTTTTTCGTACTTTTTTGTTAGAAAACATATACATTTCTAATACATCTCTTCTCTCCTACTTGTAATCCTTAAGACCCTCAATAAGAGTGCACATATCTGCTTCGTCATAGTGCTCAACACGTTCAAGACAGCAGTTAATCAAGAATTTCTGATGACTCGTCTTTGGTTTGTCAGTGTTTTACTGGGAAACACACCACTCATTTTTCACATGAGCTCCATCCGGGACATGGAGAATCAACACGGTGACAAATCTCTATATGTCACTCATGAGGAAATCAATGAATTGTTTTGATAAATTTGGGTACATTTTGATTGTGAATGTGTCGATATAATAAAAAGAAAATCACATGATGGCTTGAAGATATGAAATTTATCTTCTTGCATTGAAAAACACATTTTTTCGATGAAATACATTGCGGATCTAAGGGACATATTTAAATAATATTGGCTGGCTTTTTTTCATGGTCTATCAGATATATTCCATTCAGCTAGCAGGATACTGAACGAGTCGAAGACAAGTAGCTTAATGGAATATATCTGATATACCATGAAAGAAAGCCAGCCAATATTATTATGCTGCATACGCATTCCTTTTGGGTGTTCAATGCATCTTTCTCTTTCAAAATTCTCTAAAAATCTTCCGTATTACAACGAAACAAACCTAGCGGCCATGTTTGTTTAGAAATTGTTACAGTTGCTTGCTAGAGCGGAAGTTGTGTGTGTCTGACATGTGACGTCATGTCTTGATAACCATGCAATATCAAACAATATTCAACACTCATTCTCCATTGGGTAGAGTGGCATAATACATGTAAGATAAATGATATGCTAACAATATCAAACCAAATGAATGAAACCCGCTAGAAGGGAATAGAATACAATGTTTTTATTCCATCGAAAAAGTGTCCTGTATGCATAATAATTCCTGATATTTCACTCCGATGACGTCACTCACTGTTTTCCTGCTGACTAGACATGTGTTGTCAAAATGGCGAAATGGTACAAAATTAAAATTCTTTTGATTAACTTTTTTTTTTTTTAAATTGTGGATGTGTCCGTATAATATAAAGAACATTACACAGTGGTGTGAATATATAAAGTTTAATCTTCTCATTGTTGAAAATATTTCACTCGTTTGTTTCCCTCACTCACGAACTACGTATATTCACCACTCAAAGATAAACTTCATATCTTCACACAACCTTGTAATATCCTCTATACGCATAGGACATCACGAGTCCAGAAATATATTGCGCACAATATGAAAATGCACACAAAAATACATTTACAGAGAATGAATCTATGCAAGCTTAGCAACACAAAAGCAGTCCCAATGCATCCAGTATGGTTAAAAAATAAATAAAAATGCTTTCAACCAAAGGAGCACAAAAAGACTGTGTCCCATCATCAGGTGAAAACTCCACTTGCATGTGCAAAAAAGAGTGCACTTTTTAACCAGTTCTTCAGTGTTAAAGAGTTAAGAAAAATTCAGCAATAAAGTTGTAAACAGAGGTATAGAAATGAAGAAACTTCTGAACTTTGAAGAAGGCAGTTTGATCAGTGATCTTGGATATGCTTCATTGACCTTCATTCTTCTAGATAGCTTTCTTCAGCCCTGGGATACTGAGTTCATACCTGGTTTGGAAAACATGCACAAATAATTCTGAGGAATGAGCCTGAAGCCGGGAGTGTGTCTGTTTATGAACCAGATTCATATACAATTTATACATGAGAGAGAGAGAGATGTAATTACTAACCATTCTGTGGAACCTTTCACAAGATCCAACTGGGCCAGATCAATCAGGACCTGCAGATAGAGGACAGAAGGCAGTTTTATCGATTAATAATCAAAGCTAACACTGAAGCAACGTTATTATAACTTCCTAACGAGTGCATCTTTCGTACCATCCCAATCTCTTTTCGCTCTCTGGTATGGAACATTCGATTGTTCTTCACAGACACATCTAACTTCCGAGTCCTGGTTTCTTCAAGTGACACTGAAAATTCGAACCTGAGTACGTACATGTTTAGTTACCGAGGTGTGATTACCAGTGCTACAGTACTATGTAAGTCATTTGAACAAACTCTCACTTCTCATCGAAGGCAGGATCCACGGTTTTCCTCTTCACTTTTGTCCGCATGCGGTTTTTCCATTTTTGATCAGGAAGCAAGTAAATGCGAACATAGGTGTCCGAGCCGTTGATGTTACAGGGGAACAGGTTCCTAGCAAACATTGTTACAGGAGACACAATTTTAATTAGAAATAGGCTTGTTTTACTTTTTCCATCTAAATAGGTTAGTATGAATAATTTTAGCTTCAACTGAAAAGTAATTTTCGGTCTTGAAGATTTGAATTAATGATTTATTTCACAGTAAGTAATGTTTGCTAATACACCATGACTACCTGACCCTTTTTTTTTTCCCCTCCATGAAGCAGAGCCTTCATCAGTGTTTAAAGACTCACCTGCAGTTAATGACGGTCACAGTGAGCTTGTTCCTCAGTGTGGCATAACGGATAGTTAACTGAATCTGACCAAAGCTGCCCTGGTGATTCATGATGGCACTGTAATTCACACAATGAGAGTCATGTTAAGGGTTTGGCAGTCACCCTGAGCAATGTGCTGAGCAACGTTTAACATATCAGGGGAATATTTTACCACAAAATAATGAACACTGCTAATAATACATGAAAGCTAGCATTGCTCTCACTCAGTGTTAGCAACATGACTATTTTTTTCCAGAAGAATTATGTAAAAGTCTGACATTCTTCACATAAGTATTAAACTCACTTAGCATACAGCTAAGAGCCAGGCTTGTAGGACTCGAGTCCGACTCGTGCCCTAATTTTAAGGACTCGTGACTTGACTTGGACTTGAGCACTAATGACTCAGACTTTGACTCGTGCATTAACTGCATTAGGACTCGTAAATTGGAGACAAGGACTCGGATTTTCTCTGTATTTTTTTTCTAATGTGCCATAATAATTTGGCATAAGATATTTATATCTACATTAAATTTTTGTACTAATTTCGTGCAAGAGTGTCATACCTGCGCACCTTGGCGTGTGCACCACATAGACTCTCGGGTGTGCTCCGGAGTCCAGTCTCGAGTCCCCAGTGTTCAAGTTCAAGTCAAGTCCAAGTCTTAAAAAAAAAAAAATCAAGCCAAGTCGAGTCCATGACTGATCCAAGTCGAGTCCGAGAACAAGACTCCAAGTGCACCATTTCACAGTGGCTGTTTTAGCACCATTAACATTAGTTTGTTCCTGAACATGACATATGAACAGGTGAATGTGCTTCTCTTTGTCAGGGAGTGTGAAGTATTTTGTCAGAGATGGTTGGGAGATGGCTGTAACTGCAGAAGGTGTGCTTATTGATACAAGTGAAGACAGATAAATAATCCAGAATGGCAGGCAAAATCATAAAATGGTGAAACAGGCAATAGGCCGAGCGAGGCACAAACATGCTATTGTAGACTCAGCAGAATCAAAAATAAGGAACAGGAAATCAGGGATCAGGAAACCAAACAAGGAAATAAGGATCAGTAATGTTTCAGCAACGCAACTCAATACTTCGCAAAGTAAGTGTGTTTTCAGAGTTTTTATATAGGAGCACTGATCGCGCCTTAATCCTGTGCAGGTGCGAGTCGTTTACGGCATGCGAGAGAGTCTGCTTGGCGCATGCGCTGTCCAGAGCATGCCCAAGAGTCTATCTGATGCACGTGCCAAGGCGTGCAGGTGTGACACTCTTACACGAAATTAATACAAAATTAATGTAGATATAAATATCTTATGCCAAATTATTGTGGCATGTTACAAAAAAAGAAAAAAATCTGAGTCCTTGTCTCCATTTTCCAAGTCCTAATGCAGTTAATGCACGAGTCTGAGTCATCAGTGCTCAAGTTCGAGTTGAGTCATGAGTCCTTAAAATTAGGGCACGAGTCAGACTCGAGTATGAGTCCTAGACTCGAGTACTACAAGCCTGCCCACACAACACTGTACAACACAAAGCCCCACATTTAAGCACACTTACTTTTCTCTCCACCCCCTGGACTTTTGGCCCAACTCTGCCCTGGTAGGAGGAACAGGATCAGGTCTGACTCCACCCCATGGACTTTTTGTTCTTGGGACCCCTTGGCTATTTTTAAGGACCTCTGGGGGACCATGAATCCCTATTTTGAGAACCACTGATGTAGCTTAAGCATGTAGTTTGAAGCATGTCCTATATTCCTTCATAATAAGAACGAACAATTTCTTTTGATGAACCGTTTCCCTCAACTTTAAGGTGATTCAATTTCTGACACTGTATTTTCATCTCACCAAGATAATCATCTCAAGCTAAAGCTAATCAAAGAAGGAAAGGGCAAATCTATAATACAGACATATATCAACCTTGCGGTATTGATCCTGGCATTTTCTTTTGTGAATCGATACTCACCTGAAAAAACACACCCAATATTTCTTTGAATATTCCAAATGGAAAGAAGTGTGTATCTAATGCATTAAAAGTAAAACCATAAACTGGAACTGCTGTAGTAAACTACTTTGTAGTGTAGTGTTCTCTAAGCTCACTGATATTAGTTGGCTTAGGCCATGAAGTCAGAGCAGAGATCTTCTCTGGGTCAGTTTCCATGCCATTCTCCGAAACAATGTGCCCCAGGTATTAACTGATTTCCTGAAGAACTGGCACTTGTCTGGTAATAATTTCAGACCAAACTCCTTCAGCTTACTCAAAACTGTCATAAGGCGCTCCTCATGCTCCTCAAGACTGCTGGAAAAGATGATGAGGTTATCAAGAAAGACGAGGACTTCTTTAAGGTGCATGCTGCCCATACACTTTTCCATAACATGCTAAAATGTGCTAGGCACGTTGGTGACACCCTGCGACATCCTATTAAACTCCCAGAATCCAAAGGGTGTTATAAATGCCGTTTTATGCTTATCCTCCTCTTCGACTTCCACCTGATAATAACCTGATTTTAAATCCATAACAGAGAACCACTTGAAGCCTGTTGACGCAGAGAATGTTTCTTCAATGTTCGGCAATGCGTATGCATCTTTGATTGTCTGACGATTCAGCTTCCTATAGTCAACACACAGCCGGATGGAGCCATTCTTCTTTTTGACAATGACTATTGGTGAAGCAAAGGGACTTTCGGATTCACGGATAATGTTTGCATCGCAGAGCTCTTTGAGGTGGTGTCAAACAGCTTCATAATCCGAGGGGTGAATGGGCCTAACCCTCTGTTTAAATGGAGTTGGATCTGAGAGGCGGATTCTGTGTTTTACTGCAGTGGTGTGACCATAGTCAAGGTTGCCAATTGCAAAGACATCTGGAATGGAATTCAGCTTCCTTGTGATCCTGTCTTTCCATTCCTCAGACAGAGGGGAATCAGTAAAGTCAAAAGGAATCACATTCTCAGAAATGACACTCAACAGGGGTTGTGGAGGGGGACATTGCATTCCTGTCACCCTGAATAGAGCTGGAGTTCAAGGAGGTAAGGAATGATGGAATGTAGAGTTCAGCTAAGTGGCAGTGGGCTGGGAGTGTAATGTTGCTGGTTGTCTCATTTCTGATGAGAACAGGAACTTTGAAGGATGTCTTTCTTGGGCTGGTCATGACATAGCTACAGAAAAAGAGACCACCAGGAAGTCTGGAGTGAGTCGGTGGCTCTACTACAAGGGGAGCGTCAGCAGCTGCAGACACTTTTCTTGTGTATCTACTCAAGACCATTTTCTGTTCTGGCGGAACAGTGACACACCTCCTGCTAAGTAGCTTGACTCGACCCACTTTGCCATTTTTCTGTGCAATGGTGTATCTGTTAAGCAGGCTCTTCACCAACGGGGCATATGCATGGTGTTCTTGGCTCTGATAATCACCGCAGCTGTGGTCAGCCCAGGACTTATACAGAATGTCGAGAGTGTTAGTGCCGATAAGCACAGGAACTTGAGCATTGGATTTACAATCAGGAACTACAAGAGCAAGAGTGCTCACATTCTCAGCTCTACCAACAATGTTCTCTGGAAAGAGTATATTCACTTCAACATAGCCTAAGTAAGGCACAATCTACCCCCCCAGCACCTTCCACTTCGATGAGGTTATTGAGGGGAAGGATAGGTACTGAAGGTAAGTATTTGTCATGGAAAGATTGAGAAATGGTTGAGACTTGTGAGCCCGAATCAAGGAGTGACGTACATTGATTTCCCTCAATGACAATTTCTGCTGTGCATCTGGGCCCTATCAAGCCAGTAATCAGCTCATTCTCAGGTAGATGAGAACTGGAGTGACTTTCACACTTAGCTTTCCTACCTTCCCATTTTGTAGTGGGACTCTTTCCCTTAAATAGGTTCCAGTAGGTCCCTTTACTGAAACCCTGTCCTGTTTAACGCCAGTGCATTTTATGCTCTCCATTCTTCTTGCTTTGTACGCAGCTCTCTGTATTTTTGGTCAACAATGGCCTTGTTGATGGAACCCTCACATATCCTAGCAATGTGACCATCTTCTCCACGCCTAAAACAGAACCAGGCTTTTGGCTGAGGGGTTGATGTCACTTGCTGGGTCTGGGTCTCTGCTTTTGGTGGCATAGCAGCTGCCCCTTCGGCTGGCGGGGACTCACGGCTCCTCTTTTTCTTTGACTCAGTTGTGTTGAGTTGCATTTTGAGTTCGGCAACCTGCTTTCTCAGTGCCTCGGTCTCAGAAATGTAAGCCTGTAAGACACTCGGATCACTACAGGAGGCTACATCAGCAATAGACTGCACATTAACAGCGGCCTTCAATTTAGAACTGCCTAAATGGAGATGCATTCGCTCAAGTTTTGTTGCTCTCCTGTCTTCCTCAGCCCTTAATTGCAACAGCAGCTCTGCAAAATCAGGAGGTGTCCTCGAGTCAAGCTGTAGTCTAAGTATGAGGGAGTGATCCCAGCAGCCACGTTGAAACTGCTTCAATAGCTGGCAATTGGAAGACTTCTGTTCTACTCTGTTCCTCCTAACAGTGGTGCTAAGAAGCGTCTGCAGTCTCTGTAAATAGTCGGAGGCTTTCTCACCTGAGTTTTGGTGTGTGTTTAAGAACCTGGCAAAGATTTCATCACCATCTTCAACCAACCCATAAGCTGATTCAAGTAGCTTTACATAGTCTCTGGGATGAACTGCAGACTGTTTCACCACATCTGAGGCAGGGGCCAACAGACTCTCCAAGATTTTTCTCCGCTGCACATCTAAGGGAAGACAATCTTGAAACAAAAGATCAACATGAAGGCACCATGTATTGAAATCAGCTTCACCTGGAGGCTTGGACACTTTACCAGAGAAGGAGCGCAGCCATTTCGAATGTGCTGTGGAAGTATCATTTTTGATGACATGCTCAACCACGATGCACTGTAGCTCAGGTGGGTTTAGGTCATTACTGGTAAGTGTATTAGACATGTCAGCACAAGCTTGTTGCCTCGTTGAGGAGCTGGACTTGTTGTCTGACTGAGAGGGAAACTGTTGTGGTGCAGGCTTACTGAACTCCTTCTTTCTTACAGATCATTACAGGATGGGAGTGCCACTATGATCAGACTGGGCATCTTCAGAATCGGTGCTGTCACTGCTGTCATCTGAATCGGGGGGAGGGGGGGTACCTCTGTATGGAGTTTGGGATGGGTCAGCAAGCTGTAGCAGCACTTTTACATTCTCTACACACCACTTAACTGTTGCATCCCTAGCACTCCGGATGTCAAAGGGGAAATCAGGTTCTAAAAGAGCAATTGGTTTGTTAGTGTCAAACTCCACTATCACTGCGGACTGCTCTGTCTGCTCTGCAGTGGGTCTTACTCTCACTACTTTAACAATGGCCCCATACTTCTTAAAGTAGCAATTATGTCATCATCTGAGTCTGAGTGAGTAATGCCTAAAACACAGAATGACCTATGTGCTCTAACATTGTAACGCTTCTCAATATCCTTAACACTCATGTTTCTCAACAATGTTCAAAGAAAATAAACTGTTGCAAAAAAAATAAATAAAAATAAATAAATATTGCTTTACACTTAGTAAAAGATACAAAATTAATTTAGCTGCCCTTATCCTCCTGGCTGGCTCATCACAAATTGCTTCTGTAACATGGTGGTCTCTTCTCTAATTGATAACTAATGGGCACAGCACAGTTAACACCACGTCTCTAGGTTCAGGAAGGAGGATAGTAAGCAGGCAGAAAAGCACAACAAGAATATGATTTGGTAGAAAACAGGTAAGTATGTATTAAAGGAAAATAAATATATTCACTTCTGAACAGGTTACAATACTGACAATGAGGCCTCAGGGAACATAAATAAATCCAAAAGAATAACTCTTTTCTGTCCCACAGTTGCCTCCCGGGTAGACTTCTTTGCTGTAGGCACAAGTCCAAGTGTATGTAGAAATGTATATGTGATCGTGTGTGGGGGAAAAAAAAAAGATAGAGTAGCAGTGCACTGTCTGAGTCTCTTAGCTGACGGAAGGCACCTGATGACAGGAACTCCTCACATTATCTCAGCATGCGCTCACTGCTGGGTCTGGCTTGCCATCTACGTAATATACCATCTAGTGGTGGTAAAAGTCTCCTAAAAAAAATCTTCATGGCACAGAATACATTCATTATGGTCAATTCTGCAACCTTACAACCTAGTTACAAGAAACTCTCTCTCTCACTATTTCTTAAACTGAACAAGAAAGAACAAAATGCAGGAAAACTTAACTATTAATTTATGAAATACATAAATTCCTATTTGCAATGTACACTTAGAAAATCTGAATTTTTTTCATAACAAAATAAAAATTCAAATACAGTGTAACAATAAGAGAGCAGGGTATCGAACTACGCATTCAAAAGGGTCTGTTACAGTAGCATACATCCGATCACTTGACGCACTAGCACACACGCTTAAAGATTACCAGCCTTACACAAGTTGATACAATCATACGATCGACAATCATACAACACTACTCCGATTGTTTTGTTTCCCCCCCCCCAAAAAAAAACCTCATACTCCTTTGTACACAATGAATTAATACCATGCTAACATGACTAGCGAGTTTGCTAGCATAGCACAAGAAAAGAAACAACTCACTGAATTTCGCTCAACAAATGCAGACGTGGGAAAAGTTACTCTACACGTTGCTCTAACACAGAGTTATCGTGAATTATTAAATAAAAATTGACTGAATCAATTGACTGACTCCTGTATGATACTAACAGGCTGGCTTCTGGAATATTCGCTCGTATCTGCGCAAGATCAGCTCCACTCGTGCATGTACCGTATACTGTGCTGCCGTTTGTTTTTTTTTTTTTTCCTTTACAGAACTGCGCCCTCTAAAGGAACTATCTATCACTGGCTTACAGAGCATGGGATTAATTCACGTGGGTTACACATGTTTCTCCAAACATTAACATTTCACTGAATTCAGTAGTGTTACATTAATTCCAGCTAGTAACATTTGTGGAAAGTTGATGTACAAGTGTTTATAGGTTCTGCATTACAAATAAGAGATGTTAGAATTGAAAACATTACAAGAGTAAGCTTATTCAGTAGCGAGAAAAATATCTGCTAACTAATAAGTTAACATATCATTAGCTGATAGTACAGGAGTAGAAATAGTACAATCCATCTCAACTGAGGTAACTTTGAACAAGAAGACTTATTAGGAAGGGTATATCTATTGTTTATTCTATCCACATTCACTGGATATGAGCAATCTGATTGGCTAATCTACTACTAGGATATCAGCTCATAGACCATGAGTAGAGAAAAAGAAAATGGCAGAGCATGTTGCTGAACCAACCAAGGACAAAATAAAAACTCTACTCAAAAACGAAACCACAAAAAAGCAGCAAAATATGAAATTAAATATTTGATGGTAAGAACTTCTTTTTTTATTTTTCAAGAATTATTATTATTATTATAACATTTTTCACAAATTGCTACTGTCATTTCGCCGGTTTGTTTACATTCTAAGCGGAAATGATTTTTTCAGATGTTTTGTATAAAGTTTTTATTTATCAAATTTGCAAAAAATAAAAATAAAAAATGTTCTGTTTCTCAAAATCCAGTGAACGTGGATAGAATAAAACAGTTATTCCACTCAATCTTGTCACACATGGTTTATAGGCAACTCGGCGGCTATCAGTTCATGTATGACTCAATTTCATGGAATAACTGTTAAATACTCATATGTTCTAGGATCTAACATGTTTCTAAAATGGCCTCAAATCAGAGATGAGACAGACAGAACCTTCGGTCCATGCCATATAAACAATACTGCGACTTGTTTTCATCACGGATGAATCATGGTGTCTTGCTTAGTAGGCGATAAAATATAGAAATAATGTGAAAAGTTTATTCCAGATTTAATTGATGAGCAACTAGTTTGATAATAACTTTGCACCCAGTAATTAGGGTCGGAAAAATTAATGGCCCACTGTAGTCATGTGAACTCTTTTTAAGGTGCTCCAGATTCATCACACCCATTCTCTAGCCTGAGGCGTTAGATCACTTGCATTAATTGTGCATTTATGAAGAGTGGAGTGTAATTCCGTTCGGGGCGAATTCATAGGGTCATATGTCTCTTGTTTGTTTTCTGAGTAATTATGTTATTTTGTCATGGATTATATTCATAAAATATGGCTAATGACTTCAGCAAATCATCCTGAGGCAACACTTGAGTCCATTAGAACATTTTCTGGGAAGGCAAGAGAGCAATTAGATTATTTAATATTCAAAATACACCAGTGTCTAAGCTTGTTTTAGGCCTAATACATTTTCAAACATGTTCAGATGTGTCAAATCATACACACAGAATTAGCAATAGCCTTAGACAGAAAGGCATCCAATGTGTAACTTGAGAATGAGATTTCTCATAAAAATATCATCTGTATATTAAAATCTCCTCGTAAAGTTTTATTAAGGGATCACAAAATTTGACTTGCTTATCATTTCACTAGTTAATGCTGATTACGATGTTTTGTGCTGGGATTGAATATTAAAGGTATAATGAGATATCTAGTGAAACAGAGCATGTTTTGTGTAAACTTGTTCTGGGGTCACTAATAAACTTCACAATGTTAGCAACTTTGGTAGAATTTTCGAATACTAATATGTTAAGGTGTTCCTGCACAGAAACAGCTTTACAGCACATTGTGGTCAATAAATTCTTTTGAAAAGGTTGTCTATATGGGTGTTAATTTGGTAGATTTGTATATTGTGCCGTTTTGCTGTAAACGTATTTGGGTTGGTGAAAGGCGCGATATAAATTAAATCTGTTGTTGTTGTATATGGGCAGACAATTTTAGAAACTTTTGGGGCAGGAAAAAAATGGGCAGGGGTTACTTCTGACTGACTTCATTTTACTAGCCACTGATTTCAGCATATCCATGTTTACAGTGGTGCTTGAAAGTTTGTGAACACTTTAGACTTTTCTATATTTCTGCATAAATATGACCTAAAACAACATCAGATTTTCACACAAGTCCGAAAAGTAGATAAAGAGAA
>JAOANJ010000011.1:30627563-30637649 GCA_026413345.1 Ariopsis seemanni | reverse complement strand
CTGTGCAGGGTCGCGGGCAAGCTGGAGCCTATCCCAGCTGACTATGGGCGAGAGGCAGGGTACACCCTGGACAAGTCTCCAGATCATCGGAGGGCTGACATATAGAGACAAACAACCATTCGCACTCACGTTCACACCTACGGCCAATTTAGAGCCACCAATTAGCCGAACCTGCATGTCTTTGGACTGTAGGGGAAACCCACACAGCCACGGAGAGAACATGCAAACTCCACACAGAAAGGCCCCTGTCGGCCACTGGGCTCGAACCCAGAACCGTCTTGCTGTGAGGCAACAGTGCTAACCACTACACCACCATGCCACCACTTTACTCATAGTTAATATGAATACATAGCATACATCATTTTTATATTCATCAAACCATCTATTGAGTCTTTGTGCCCTGTGAACAGGGGTAGGACAAACTTGAGTAACTGTACTTCATTACTATACTTATTGAAAGTATTATATTGGAGAATGAATACTTAACTTGAGCGTTACTGAAACTGAATACTTGCACTCTTAAATATAATCTTAATTAGGGGATACCGGGAATAAATGTAACACTTTTTGTCTTAGCACCTATAATTTGCAATTGACTTGCCGTGACCCTTTGCTCTAAGTGGCCAGAAGTGGACACAAAGCATGTTAGCAACACACACACATACACACGCGCGCACACACAAAGCATTTGTCACCCATCTGTACATTAAAAAGAAATAAATGTGTGTTCATGTTTGTGTGTTTTTGAACAATATATAGATCGACCAGTTTCAACGAAGTGCAAGTAGTTCAGTGACATTAACAAAACCGGATTTTTCTCCTATGCTGATTGTGCAACACTGGGAAATGCTTTTTGACACAAAATAGCACTTTAGCTAGTATCGTACATTCGGTCAATTACACAAGTAATCTAAACTATGTAAGTTCAATAGTGTGGTTCACAGGGAAGTTAACACAGTTCAATCTAACTTACAAGACTGAGCGAGCTAGCTAATTTCCACATAAGTGTTTTCTACATCGCTACTTATAGTTATAGCCCATATAATTGACAGGATATAGTTTTAGAAGCATTTTATGTGTGTGTGTGTGTTTAATATATTTTAATGAAAATATTTAGTATTTTTATTAAAATATATTATTTTTTATATACTAAAAATATTTAGTACTTGCAATTTTTAAGAACCCTCCCAGCTTTCTGTAAGTCATCACTCCAAGTAATCTCATAATTTGTGTCTGAGTTTGATTGATTGATTCAGTGGATTAGACTATCCCCACAGATGAAGCTTGGTAGATCAGAGTTTAAGTATGGGAAAGACATGGTGCATTAGGATTTAAATACGGCTGGGAGATGTAGTGTCGGGGTGGGTTTATAATGAAGCTTTGGGGAGTGCAGGAGAAGAAAAACGCTTCATGAAAGCAGAACAAACTTTAAATGCTAAAACGAGATCAGTTATTAGGGACAAAATAGACGGAGGAGTGTGTCTAACTCTTTGCATCATTTATGCACATGAGAGTAGATCTTTGAATGTTTTGCTATTGGTATTTAAGTAGTTTTGCTAATACAGTAGCTACCTATTTGACCTGCGCTTCGAATGGAAGACAAGTGATTTTTGTCAAACCTCTCAGTCAGGCTTTTTCTGTTTCATTTCTAAAGACACACACACTCCTACACACAGCTCTACTGTGACTAATTACAATAATGAAACTTTAAAGGAAGTTAAGAGAGGTCAGCAGCGCTGGCCTTTAGCTAATGAGAGCTGGAGTACCTGGGGACCAAGTGCAGGTGGAGATCAGCCACAGACACACAAACACACCACACGCACACACAGGGTTCTGCAGAGTTCAGCCCTAAGCACATGTATAATTCATATAGCTCTGTCTTTAACTGTGATTGACAGGTCCCAGTACCATTAACCAGGCCCATACTCCCACACCCCATACCCCTCATCATCTTTTTTTTTTTGTTAAAAATGATTGTTAATAATCTATAGAGGAGAAATCGTCCAGTCCTGTCATATGTAGCTGAGAGTTTCTAATTTTTATACCTATACAATACTGGTTGCAAAAGCAATTGTAAATAAAAAGTCAGTCTATTTGTTTTTGCACAGTCATTACCTGCAAGCAGGGTGCATCTCACAATGAACTCAAACATTGTGTTTCGTTGATTAGAATTTCCACTGTATCATCCAATTTCATCTGTGAATATACAGTGAACAGAAGGAAATGCAGAGCCAAGAGGATTGGGAGGTTTGGGATGAGGGGATGTGTTTGATTTTATTTGGGGGAAAGTGAAGCTTGTGAAAGAAGACAAGTGTGTGTGTGTGTGTGTGTGTGTGTGTGTGGTTGTTTATCTTTCCATTCTTATTTCCTATTCAAGCAAATGAATAGGAAAGAAAGCTCTCGAACAAAGAGCTTTCTTTGGAAGTTAAAACAACGATAACAGAGTTTGGCTTTTATCATCCAAAGAATTAGAGCTGGAGTGGGAAAAAAAACAGTAACAACCTGCAGTTAGAAGGAAAGTCCAACCTGTTGGTTAAAATCTTCTCCATAACTATGAACAAGAGTAGATATTGGGTGGCCGTGGAGATCAGTTGCACTGGAGTGCAGTCTGACACTGTTCTGGTGCTCAATGAGAACTTTTACTGTCCATGGGGTTTGAGTTTCAGTTGAGTTCCAAGATTATTATACATACAGGACACTTTTTCCGAACAAAGCATGTGTTCTATTCCCTTTTAGCAGGTGTCATTCATTTGGTTTGATAGCATACAATATTGTTAGCATATCGCTTATCCTACGTGTATTACGTCACTCTGCCCAGTGTACAGTAGAATGAGCATTGAATATGGTTTACGATATTGCATGGTTGTCAAGACATGACATCACATGTTGGAGACGTAAAACTTCCATGCTAGCAAGTGACTGTGACAATTTGTAAACAAACATGGCCACCAGGTTTGCTTCGTTAAATGCGGAAGATTTTGAGAGAATTTGTAACTTTTTGTAAAATCCATAACTGTTCCATCGAATGTGTATGTATAATATGTGTATGTATAATAATAAGAATATTCCATTCAGCTAGCACGATATTGAACTCGTCTTTGACTCGTTGGACTATATGGACTATATCTGATATACCACAAAAAAAGTCAGCCAATATTTTTTAATTCATGTAGAGAAGCATTTGCTTAGCATTCTGTACACCGTTGTCTGGTTGTCTCCTTTGTGAGAAGCTAATGGCTTGTTATTCTTACTCAGATTTCAGTGTTTCTTTTTATACCAATCCACCCGAATGACCTCATCAAATAAAAATCAGCGTTTCCCAAGCAACTAAGAACAACCATAACAACTACAGACAGGTCAATGGTTCTATGATGCAGTTTGAGACCTTTGGGACTGCATTTGGTCTTTCCTCTTTCCTGAAAAACAAGAGTTCTGTTTTGAGTATAACTTATTCTCCAAAGCTCTTTACCCACTCCTCACAGAGTTCAGCGTGTAAGGATTTTTTTTTCTGATATCCTGCACTGATCGAGTGATATGTAGCTGTGTGGTGCTTTCCCACTTTATATCTCAGATCACTCTATTTTTGGTTTAAACAAAGGCCCAGTTATACGATTGACAAGGAAGGAAGGTCTATTCTTCAAGAGCTACCAGTTAGATCTTAAAGAAAATATTTCTCAAATAAACAAATTGAGCTAAAAGTCGATCTTTATGTCTGTCCTTTATAAAAAAAAAAAGCTGCATGTTGAATTTGTTCTTCATGATATAACCACTAAAGTGATGAAAATAGGCAGGACTATTTTTTTTCAGGGAGGCTACCATAACTCCATCGTCTGTGATGTCATTTTCGGAGGTGTGCAAGTGCATGCTATACTAGACTATAGTATAATATTATGGTCTTGCGTGACTTCTCAGTCAATTTATTTGCATTTCTCCACAAAAATAATGGCAATGCAGGATGAGAAAAGGAATCAAAATAAAGTAGTGGCTAGTCTGATAAATCAAAATAAAGTAGTGGCCGGTTGAGAGTACGCTGTGCGCGTTTTGGCTGCCGCTTCTCACTGGAGCGTTTAATTTTTCTTTTTATTTTCCTTTTGTTTTTCTTTTCTGTGTTTGTGTAGTTTGATGCTTGTTTTTTTGTTTGAGTGTTTTGTCCACCGGTTGTGGTGTAGTTCCGGACCCAGTTTTGGCCTCGGTTTCCTTCAGGCCTTGGTGCGCCGTGGGTGATGCCTGTGCTTCTCGCTATGGACTGCAGAGAGCTTGTTCCTCTTTTTAACATCAGGGTTGTCCAGCACTCTGTGTGGCGGTGCTTCTGTGCTTGGCGAGGTGTTCCATGCAATGTTGCCCAGTGGCATCGCAATAGCTGTGCAGGTGGTTTGGGATATGCCAGCGCTCTGTGTGGCGGTGCTTCTGTGCTTACTTTGTAGATCCATGGAGCGATGTTCCGAGCGATGTTACCTGGTGGGGTCGCGGCGGCTGTGCAGGTGGTGTGGGATTTATTTTTGTGCGCCTGGTGGGACTGTGTTAGCTACGCCATTGGAATTACATCCTGACCCTCTTTTGGTGCACACTCTCTTTTTTTTCTTCTTTTTTCCCCCCAGTTGTAAAGCGACCTTGGGTGTGAGAAATGCGCTATATAAATTGAACTGATGTATTATTATTGTTTTATTATTATTATTATTATTATTATTATTATTATTATTTAGTTTATTGCCTGCTTATTTAAAAAATATATTTACCTGCTTATCTTCCATCCGTTTGATGTGTGACATGGTATGCTGTCATGCTGTCAGTGTTTTGTGGTGAAACAAAGTCAGGATCGCGTTGTCGTTTCTGCCTCATGTCTCGCTTCTTCCCAGTGATTTTTTTCACATAAGTCCTCCACAAATCCAATCTTCTGCAAAATGCTCACTGCACAATTTGCTGCTTTTTCCAGGAGTAAAGTTTTCTCGCTTTACTTGATGAAGCCACTCGGCCAAACGCCTCGGATCCAGGACGGAATGAGGAAGACGTGCGGAATCCTACGTCACGCAGCACCGCCCTCGTTTTCATCTCCTAATACATCCGTGTATCTTGTATTAACGTATAATGATGACATTTCATAACCCCGTAATTTCAAAATTTCCTGGTTAATCGCTTTAATGCACCTTGACGTTAATTCATTTCGAACATTGTATCTGGATTAGAAATAAAAAATAGCTTTGTTGGAAAGGTGAGAACTTTTGCTTGACCTTAATCTTGAATTAAAACCTTTTTGACTCATGTTGTGCTGAATGTGAGGGTTAGTGCGACTCCACCGTCATGGCTGTGTAAAGGCGGCTCATTTTCATGAAACACACCTCTATGTGGTCTCTCCGTCACATACATTGTACATGCGCTCGCATCTGCTGAACAGTGCGTCCCTGTCCCGCGGTCCCAGCTGAGATGGATTTTCGTCCCAAGGACACAGTGCGAGTGTAACAGGGTGTCTCTCTGGAGAATTCTGGAAAGAAGATTTCGCCAAATGTTTGGCTTTGAAGTCTAAAGCCATCCGCGAGAGGCTCGAGATCCCTCGTGGAGTGAAAAAGTCGCAGAGAGCCGAGTATTGAATTACATTTCACGTCAGAGCAATTTTATGAATCTATAAATAGGGAGACAATGAGAGAGAGAGAGAGAGAGAGAGAGAGAGTGGGAGTAGGAGTCCTTGAGGGAGTGTGTGTGTGTGTGTGTGTGTGTGTGTGTGTGTGGACTCGGTCTCTATGGCTCCTCTCTATTGGACGCAGGCACTTGAAGAGCCTCTGACAGGCCCTCATTGTTTACTGCTTATAAAAGGAAATTTGTCTCCTCCTCTCTTACTGCTGACCCAAAATCCCCTTAATCCGGAACAGAACACAACCAAAAAAGTGACCCAGAACTAAACAGAACCGGAGTGTCGACATTTTCAAATTATATTTCCTCAAACAGTACGTCTCCCTGCGTAAATCAGGGATGGATCCAGCCCAAGAATCTGACAGATGCACATTTGTAGAAATATTTTCACAAATTTTACCAGATCACTATGGATTTTCACAGGGCCATAGAACACGCTGAGCCCTTTCCGAAGAGGTCAGCCACGGCCCGCTACGACCATGGCTCGGCCCGCTATTCGCCCCCGAAGCCCCGTGTGAGCATGGCTCGCCGAAAACTTTAATCTGAGCCCTGGCTCCAGCCGTGCGCGCACGCCGGGATTTAAACATTCATACTTTGGCCACTGAAAGTCATAGTCCCACCAAACTTTACAGGCACCTCTATCTCCCTGAAATCTTTCGAAACAACCCAGGCACGGCCCGCTACAATCGCGACTCGGCCTTTTATTCACGGTGAATTTTTAATTTTGAACTTTTTCTGGAGCATTTTATTGGTTTGACCTCGATTCTTTGTCTCAGGTTACACTACACAAAGCATCATGAGAATCCAGGTCATTAGGTCGGGTAAGCATCACTGTTTCCCACAGATGGTCGGATCCTGAACCATTGGTCTGTTGGTCGAGTGTGGCTATAGCCCATGTAGCCAGCTAGCGGTAAAGTAAACAAACGCCCCATGACCAATGCCAAGCGGTGCACATATATTTCTGACCAATGCACGTACATCAGTTGCATCATTCTGGATCCGTCCCTGTAAGTGTATGATTCCTCTGACACCACAGGTATCTGTGATTTTTATTTATTAAAGAAGGACACGTCTGAATATTCCGTGCTTAATAAAGACAGTTGCACCACAGTGCTTTGGATTCTGGATTCTGGATTGTGATTGGCTGGTCCGAACATGTTGTTTGCTGCATTTTCTATAACAGCAGCTCTGAAAGTAGAGACAGTAGTTTATATTATATTAATGCACTCGTCCTGATCTAATACATTATCGTTTCTATAGTAACAGCTCACGCGGTCACAGAGATGCTCCACTGATCATAAATGCATTAAAAAAAAAATTAAGCAAAATGTACCATGTATGGAAGGAGTCTCCAGTGTCAACACTTTGGAGTCAGAAGACAGAAGAAAGCTTGTGTGTGTGTTCGTTCGTCTTATTAACTTTAATAGAAAGAAAACACAGAAGAAAAGAAATTAGATTACTGTCATGTAAGAGGAATAAAACACTCCTTGACATGCTGTTAAAGGAAAATAATCAACTTCAGGGTGCAAACAGTAACTCAGCTTCATCACACCACACACAGTGATTTATTTCTGGGTGGTCTTTCTTCCTCCTCCTCCCTCTCTCTCTCTCTCTCTCTCTCTCTCTCTCTCTCATGTAAATGCAGTGTGTTGCTCAGGTGCTCGACATTACAGCATGCGTAATTGGATTAATGAGAGCTTTTGTGTGATTGGTGTCATTAGAAAAAGCATTACGAAGATATAAAGAATTTCTCATCTGCCTTCTCAGTTCTTAAGCCGATTCTCTCTCTCTCTCTCTCTCTCTCTCTCTCTCTCTCTATCTATCTATCTAACAAGGGGAAAATTAATCATGCTCATTTGATCTTCGAGAGCGTTTTTCATTTGCCAATCACGGATTAAACAACAAGCTGGAGAGTAATTTAGGAGAGTAGTTTAGGAGAGTAGTTGAGAGTAGTGAGAGTTTTGTGACAGGAACAGGTGTTGCGTTGTAAAAGAGAGCGAAAGATGAGGGTAGAGGGTGGAGACGGTTTGGATCGCGGCAGATTGCGAACAGGAGATAAGAACTCGAGAGAAACGAGCGTGTATGAAGTCTCATGTGTAAAACCTTTGCACTCTGAATTATCTGCTGCATAATCACCCTGCTCTCTTGCCCTCGTGCCCTCTTGCCCTGTTGTCCGTCTGTGCCCGGGGCACCACGCTGCACAGAGACCGGCTGCTCCACATGCACATCTGCTAACCTCTCTCCGTGCTCTGCGCTTCACATTCCTGCATATTTTCAGGGATTAAGCCGCTCCGTATACAGTACGACGGAGCAATCCCGTGCTCTTCTTGGACCCATCCCAGAATTCCTTCCTCCGAGTTCCTCTGCCCCTCATCAATCACGAGCTGCCAGCGTTTCACAATGCCATTCCGGGAGGAGCTGGAATGGGCTGCTTTAGTTTTATTAGCGCACACATTAACTTTCTGATTTTAAATCTCAAACAAGTGTGATTTTTGACTGACGCAGGATTCCTTCTCCGTTTGAAAATCTAGAGAAAGTGTTTTCAGATCTCAGACAAGAGCCTAGTTAACCACGAAACCACACACAGGTGGGATCGCAAAACAACAGCAGCTCCAGACAGGGCTCAGATTTACGAGCGCCCGCAGGGTTCAGCGCAAAAGCAGCCAGCAACAAATTGCTCAGCGCTCCAACTTCGACTCGAACAACACGTTAGCATGGAATCGGTGCAGTGGCGCAGATTAGAAAGAATCTAATCTAATCTTAGTCAGACAGAACTGAAGAAGCCTTTCGGATGAGAGGTGAAACGTCTTCAAGAATCTTCAAGCAAGTCCAGTTGCTCTCTTTTACCACCCACAGTTTACTATGACCTGGATGACTGAGAATCTTCACAGACATTAGAAAGAAAGAAAAATACGTTATGCTTGAATGTAAGATCTAATGATTATCTGATCATTTGATTATATTGTGACACCGTGACGCTTTGATGATCCACAAATCATTGCCTTTCCTCGTCCCCTGTGTGTGACATCTGGGAAAACACTCTAAAGGCCTAAACAATCTCCTCTCCTCTCTCTTGCTCTTTGTTTTTCTCCTTTAGGAGTCAGACAGCAATAAAGTATGTTCCCTCTACTCCTTCCGGAATAACTCTACCTCTCCGCACAAGCCGGAAGAGGGGGCACGGGAGCGAGGTGACCTGCTGGGAGCCTCTGCCTTCGGAACGCCGGAACGCCGCAAAGGGAGCCTGGCCGACGTGGTGGACACGTTGAAGCAGAAGAAGCTGGAGGAGATGACAAAGACAGAGCAAGATGGTATGGGAGGCCTCAACGTGTATGTGTGTGTGTGTGTGAGAGAGAGAGAGAGCGAGAGAGAGTGTGTGTGTGTGTGTGTGTGTGTGTGTGTGTGTGTGTGTGTGTGTGTGTGAGACTGTGTAAGTGCATGCATGCGGACATCTGTGTTTGTACATGTTCATGCACAAGTGCCTTATTCATGGCTTTAGCAACAGCCCACAAGCTGTGCATGGACTGCTTCAGGCATATATCAGTGTCCTTTTCTCTCACTGCGTCTATATTCTCATTTTAATACACACTCCATCTTCTCTACACACACACACACACTCAAACCTGGGAGGACTGACGTGGCCATGTTTCCAGTTTGTTCTGAACGAGCTCCAGTGTGACAAAGAGTGGGTGGCACTACACCTCGGGCTTAAGTGTGGTCTTCGCTCTGCTCCAAGCCAAACTCTCAGACCGTAAAACACACACCAGCGACCCGACGCCAGGAACATTACCTTTTTATTCTTCAGCACAGACGACAGCATTCATTCCGCAAAACTCAACTCACCCGCTAACCAAAATAAGTCCCCCTTATTTTTTTCCCATCTTTTTTTCACTGCGAGTTTTTCTTCGCCACCCCCTCCCTGATACACAACCTGTGCAAAGGATTTCGTTTCATTAAAATGAATTATATTTATAATAAATACTTAAATTTGCAATTTCTATGATTGTAATAACCTGTTTAATATGATCCATTGCTAAATATAATTTTAATCTGGAAGAATTTACTTAAAAAAATCAGAGAATTTTCTCTACACCATTATTCTATTAAGTAAAATGTTTGAGTCTCTGAATATGGATGAGTATGCAAATTAGGGTACACCCCTGCTAAGATCACTATAACATGAAAGAACTTATTTTGTAATTTTTTTTCATTTTAAGATCATTTTCACTGTGATTAATTTAATATTAGACTAACATACCAGGTATAACATTACAATGACAATAAAAATTTATCTGTAATATTAACTAAATTAGCTAAATTAATATTCATGATCTAATTGTTTACTAAAGTTTTCATATGTCATGTTATACATGCCGTAATCCTTGAATAAACTGTAGATCAGGTATAAAGTGTCCATGATTTTACAGTCATACTTTTACGAATAAAAAATTTAAAGTGCATCTC
>JAOANJ010000011.1:30417215-30431064 GCA_026413345.1 Ariopsis seemanni | reverse complement strand
TCTGGTTCCTCTCGAGGTTTCTTCCTCATGTCGTCTGAGGGAGTTTTTCCTTGCCACCGTCGCCACAGGCTTCTCATCGGGGATAGATTAGGGATAAAATTAGCTCATGTCTTAAGTCATTCAAATTCTGTAAAGCTGTTTAGGGACAATGTTTATTGTTAAAAGCGCTATACAAACAAACTTGACCGACTCATTCATAGGTTTTCCTGTATTTTGTGTATTTTCTTACAGAAGGCTATCCGTAGATTTCTATTCGGCAGCGTGCAAATGAAACGAGGACGCAGCAGGATATACGTTTGGCCGAAGCAAAAGAGTTGGTAATCTTCTCTGTCAGAAGAGCTGAAATAAAGGTGTCTGAATCCGAGTCAAGTATTGATACAGAAAACGAATAAAGGAAAATCGTGGGGTACCCCCCCCCCAAAAAAAGCTTTCCATGTTGATACTTAGACATATACCGGTAAATACTTGTGGAAGAGCATTAGCAAGTGTTGCTATTCTGCAGCCAAACTGGTGTGTATGTTTATTTACTACTGAGGAACAAATGTCCCCACAAGGAGAGTAAAATCTGACAATTGTGGCCTTGTGGGGACATTTGGATGGTCCCCACAAGGAAATCGCTGTTGCGTTTTTAAACAAAAATAAAAAAATAAAGAGTCAAAAAGTTTCCTTTTCATTCCTGAGGTTAAGGTTAGGTACAGGCACAGCATTAATTAACTGCATGACAGTGGTGAGGCCCAAATGTCCCCACAAGGAGAGTAAAATCTGACAATTTTGGCCTTGTGGGGACATTTGGATGGTCCCCACAAGGAAATCGCTGTTGTGGTTTTCAACAAAAATAAATATAAGAGCGCCAAAAAGTTTCCTTTTCATTCCTGAGGTTAAGGTTGGTTTAGGTACAGCGTTAATTAACTGCAATAATTTATTAAGTCACTGACAGGTCGTCACAAGGATAGTGAGACAAACGTGTGTGTGTGTGTGATATACATTTCATTTGACTGTTCTTTTAGCCAGGATCTCTCACCCTGTCAGTTTAAATGTAAATCACCGTCACTGTTTGGGGGACGACGACCTTGAATCTGCGGATTTATTTTTGATAT
Organism: Ariopsis seemanni; assembly: GCA_026413345.1. Classification (NCBI taxonomy): domain Eukaryota; kingdom Metazoa; phylum Chordata; class Actinopteri; order Siluriformes; family Ariidae; genus Ariopsis; species Ariopsis seemanni. The sequence continues at coordinate 30,429,967 of JAOANJ010000011.1, read as the reverse complement.
GTGGTATTCGAGGAATAAAACACCGAGACATACTGGAAAATAATTAACACTGTGTTTTGTTCCTTACATAATCAATCGATTTTTCCATAACAAGGTTATTTATCGTAATTATTCCAGAAATCACTTCAAACATTCAACATACAATTCATACCTGCTTGGACAACACGAATCAAATATTAAAAAACAAAATCAATCAGAATATAGAAAAGAAAAAAAAAAGAAAATGAGCAAGCAGATGACTGCGCCTTCGTAAAGGCTTCTTCATGCTGAATGCACACATTAGCGTCCGACCAGCGTCGAGATTCCCGTCCGATCCTCGCCTTATCCTCTGTTATGATGGTAGAAGTGCATGTGGTAGCGTTTAGCCTTTCAAATTTGTGACACTCGTTTAGTCGGATTCGCAACGTTTAAGCCTCGGATATAGTGGAGGAAATGAGCTTTTCCACAATGCTCACTCCATCCATGTCCTTCTCTCTCCTCGTCTCGCTCATTGTCTGCTCCACTCAGGCCCTGGCGTGGGCCAGCGGACAGCATTTGCACTCTTCTTTGAGCCGGCTTATGGCAGATGTTTGGGGTCGGAGCCAGAATCTCTTAGTAACAGTAACACAAGGACATGTCTGCAAAGGCTCTTGGCGAACAAACAGCGAGTGTGACGAAGTAATTTAAGCAATATAGCCTCAGTGGAATACAAGATCATTTTAAATCTTGGAGAATGTGGTATACAAGATGGAAACGGATCTTCAAGTTTACTGAACGACTCTTGCTTTAAATTTCCATTTTATTATTTTCACGTGTATTAAAGCTTTGGCATGAGCTGCCGGTGCGGTTTCGCTCTTCTGCAAAGGGGGGAAAAAAAATAATAAAAAAAATCTGATCTGCTTCACAAATTTCAACCTGTGTTTCATTCCAATTGGAAAACCGCCCACAACTAGGGGGAAAAAAATAAAATAAATAAAAGGCAATGCTCGACAACACTGCCAGTTTAGGACTAAAGCCGAGTTATACGTTCAGCACCTGAAAAGGTCTGTTTACAATTGACTGCTTATCCCAGTCTCATTAACACTGGCACACATAAAGCGTCGCAGATTTTCCTCCTGTTCCTTGTATTGTCTACCAAAAAGAAAAAAGCAGAATTTTCCTTGCATGTGGCTTTGTTTTTGTTGACGTAATAGAGATCCAGGCGTTCCACTTAATGAGAACAGCACATGTCGTTCATTCAATTTGGGATCTCCTTACATCAAAACCACGGCGCTATGAGAAGGGAAGGCCGCGCCGTTCAGGCAAAGTAAGAACAATTCACACAGGATATACGCCTCTATATCGAGACGTCTGCTCTTTAGAAGGGGTTTGCTTGCCATTTAAGACGCATTCGTCATCGTCTGATGAAGCAAACACACATACGCATGCACGCACACTAAAGAATACAATACCACAGAAACGGAAGGCTTTTTATTATGATCGCTCACGTACCTCAAGTTTCACAAGTATACACAGCATAATCCATGAACATAAGCAAAAGCCCATTAACGTACGTATATGCAGATTATACTGCAGGAGCTAGTTTAAGAGATTAATTTCAGAGAATTAGGGATTAGCATTTTAGCTCCATTGTATCAAACATCTGCTCACAATAAATGGATTATGAAAGCTTCTGGCTGTGTTGCTCAAATTAAATAGGCTACGCATCCAGAGTGACTCCAACAAGGGTTGCCTTAAACCTAAACACTCTTTAGCAAAAGACAAAAAAAAATAAAAAATCTTAACTTTGGGCGATATGACAAAAGTGTTTTAAATGATATCGTGATTCTCGAAGGCATTGCTCAGACACACGATATAGAAAAGTTTTCAAACAATATTTAAAACATTTCATTTCATTTTTTTTTTTAAACTAAAAAAGGAGAAAAGGATTTAAAAAGAAAAAAAATGTTAACATTTTACAGGACTTCGAAGACCAAGTAAAAAAATTAACACCTATTCCAAACTGTCATTTTTTTTATATTAAAGGCATATCCATTCCTACAGATAGTTCAGAAAAAAGCGTATTGTGAAATAATCCATCATGATGTCGATCTTATGATACGAATACCTTTATCGCCACTGTGCACCTACAGCGAGATTCAGTGTGCAGCACCAAGCCCAAGCGATACACAGAGAGAATATAAATAGAAAAAATATAGAGACATATACAATACAAGGGAGGAAAAAAAAAAAAAAAAAAGGATATATAGGCGTGTGAAAAGAAGTAAGGCGCGTGTGTGTATGGTCTTATACTGTAACTATGGATGTAAAGCTGAGCATATAGATCCATCACCACCACCCAATCTTATTCCTAACAGCGTCAGTGTGTGTGGATTTCAGGAAATGAAAATGATGAATCCAAGAAATAAAGTAAAAAAAAAAAAGTTACTCAAAGAACGTTCTTTCGAAACGGAGCCCAGACAAAATATATAACCTTGATGAGATGGCATAAAATGTAGCCACGCTTTCCCTGTATCTCAGTCTGTCTTTGGACTTTCAGTGATCCTCCCAGAGAAAACAAATACTCTATACGAGCTCATCCTGTGATTATCCTCTGGGTTGCTAATCCTCAGAGGCCTTTACTGGCTTCCCTTCTCTTCCCTTCCCTTCCCTCCATTCCTCCACCTCCTGACTCACTCCACTGGCCACCCAATCCCCGACCACTGAGCCCTTAAACTGTGAAAACTTCCCTCGACAAAGGACACAGAGAATCCTCCCAACCCCCTCAAAACCCTCTGTTCTACTAGTGTCCTGTCGCACCTCAAGAAGCAAGGGAGCGGAAAGCGGTCGCGTCCCAGGAATCCGGCTCAATATCGGTGGATTAGGGGCCAGGCCCCACTCTGTGTCATTCTCTGCTCTCCGTTCAAGCTCTACGACTCCCTGAATCGGGACCAGCTCGGCCCACCAGGCCCACAAGGCACAGACAATCAAACGGACTAAACTTTAATCCTTTCAGAGCTCATCACTACTTCACCCCCCCATCTCCTGCGGTCGAAATAACTCGGCCAAAACGAAAGAAAGAGAGCGTTAAGAATTAGTTAAGCGCTCGCTGCCGATTCCCGAAGACACGTTTTGCACAAAAACGCAGAGCCGTGTCTTTCTTATAACTGCATTTGGAGCGACAATGCCTCGTGTCACTTGTTTTGTTGGAAACTGACGTTCGTTATTTATCTCCACAATGAGCATATTTGCCTTTTTAGTACAACCGGTTTTGTTTTTTTTTTTGTGAAAAGTGAATTGCTTCATCTTTTTTTTTTTGTCCTGATGTTCGTCTCCTTACACTTTCACTATGAACAATAACCAAAGTCCCATCCATGCATCTTTAGGGAAAAGGATAAAAATAAGCAAATTAAAATGATTATCTGCCAGAGGCCTGCTTGAAATTCATTGAAACCTCAGGAATACCTCAGGGGGAGGTGGAGGGAGGAAGTGAAGCTGAATTTCAATAAGCTCTGGAAAGAAGATTCAGTTTATGGAAAGAAAGGGAGAGAAAAAAAAAAAACCACACGTCTTCATGTCCACTAATCATGATGGTTTTCAAATCCCAAAAAGGTGAGATGGATGCTGATAAGCATATTCTTTCCTTGACAAAAGCGCCTCATTTGTACAATAGCACGCGGTCTCTGTGTATCTCGGTCCTCACTCCTTTGACTGAATACTTTCAGCGAAGCGCTGGAGTAGCAGCACGTGTAAAAGAAAGCGGCTGATTATCTGGTGGACGGAGAGATGAGGGGCTTGTTTGGCAGTCCTACAAAGCTAGACCAAACTTCTCGTGTCTGTGTGTGTGTTAGTACTGGTAATCAAAGTTACAAAACCTCCTTATTAAGCTCACCATGCTCTTTGAAGGCCTCGTTTCCAGCTCTAGGTGGCAGAAGCAGCTGTAAAAACACAAGTGCCACCCATGAGGCCGGCGAATTATACACTACTGGAGCTAAGGGAAGAACTGAACTGACAACTGAAGCTGGGTGCCTTCAACAACCCCCGTATTTACATGTGAGTGACAACTGCTGAAACCCATCTGTGGGAGCCACGGACAGCTCGTGCCAGAAAACCGAGTTCCCACAAATCCTGGACTGCGGATTCTCCAGGGCTGACGAAGCAACCGCTGACATGTTACTGCTCTCTCTCATACACACACGTTAAGTCCACACAGACATCATTACACATCTTATATTCTTCAGGCTGCCAGCAGTGCTTTAGACTGGCACTGAATCCATAGCTACACCACGTGCTTGTCTTGGCAGAGCATCAGGAGATTTTTAAAAAGATATAAACGGGCCATGAAATGGCAATAAGCAAGCAAACACACACTGGGCACTTTTATTAATAGGTTTGGATCAGATGACGGTCGCGATCTAATCATACGAGTCTGATACTGTGCTCATTTACACATTTAACGGTTATTCTACGAAATCGCGTCGCGCATGAGCTGATAGCTATACGCCATGCACGACGAGATTGAGCGGAATAACCGTTTTATTCCAGCCACGTTCACTGGATTTTGAGAAACGGAGCATTTTTTAATTTGATTTTTCGCAAATAAAAACTTGATACAAAACGTCTGACAAAATCATTTCTGCTTAGAATGTAAACAAACCAGCGAAATGAGAGTAGCAATTTGTGAAAAATGCTATAATCATAATTCTTGAAAAACGGGGAAAAAGAAATCTACGGTATATCTGCACTCTGATTGGTTCGTGAGCAGACGATACGGACCCTGGTTACGGACCTCTGGCGACTCGTTTGTTCACAACAAACAAACATCATAGCAATTTCTGTCAACATTTATTTTCGCCAGCATTTCATAGAACAGCAGCATTAGTTTTACAGCATGGATAGCGATAACGACAGTGTTCACAATGAAAGCGAGTTTTACTACCCTGAGGAAGACAAAATAAAAGAAAACATTTCAGAAGAAAGCTAAAAACCTCTAATTGTTGCTAACGCCAAGCAAAAACATGGCTGAATCCTGAATGACTTAATTATGTATAAATGGGGACTACATAGACGGCAAAATATAGTTTTTTCCTGTCATGGAAGTGCACTTGTATACCGAGGAGGAAGCAATTTGCATTACAGCCGTGAATGAGGATTCAAAATGGCGGCTCGGCTCGGTTTTCCCTTTCGGGCGCTCTCGTTTTCTGTTAGAATTTGGTAAAGAAAAAAATTAATATATTATTTACCAGCTTAAGGTCGGTCCGTATGGTGAAATACCGTGACCTCGGCCCAGAGAGGCTCAATCAGTACTTTCAAGACCTCGGTCATGGTATTTCACGATATGGACCTCCCAGCTGGTAAATAACATATACTGTATGTATGTATCAACTCGGCACTGGCTTAGGCATGGTGGCCAAGTGGGAAGGTGTTGTTCTCATAAACTGAAGATCATGGGTTCGACCCCCATTCATGCCTTGTAAAGGTCAAGTTCCCCTTCTTGGCATTCCTGGACAAGTAATGTTTATTGAGCATGAAATAACTTCTGTCACTCCTGCACTGCATGATGTTGATCTTGAACACTGGTTTGCTGTGTTGTACCCGCATGGTGTAACAATGTCTGTCTGTCATGCACCAGAAAAAGGCCAGTAGTATGGCATGGACCAGCAGCAAATACATAATCCTGGTTCATGAGAAATATCTTAGCCTATGTCTTTGACCAATCACATAGCATCAGATGTTTGGGCCGTACTGGTGTCTTATGGTTCTGAGCATGTCTCAGCTGGGTCAACACTCTTCTGTGCGCACTGTTACTGCCTTCTCTTTTTACTTGCGAAAATCTGAGATTTTTCATGTCGATCTGTCCGTTGGTCCGTTTGTTTGTTGGTGCTCTTGCATTGTCATTTCTTGACCAATCTTCACCAAAATGCACAGGCCAGCTCACTAGGGTTACACAAAGAGATCATTAGTTTTTTGTGGGTCAAGGTCAAAGGTCAAGGTCACCAAGGTCAAATCTTGTAAAAACACCTAATCGGCCATAACTTCTGTTTCATTGTGATTTTCGCAAGTGTCGTGTTCTGCACGACTTCATCTGTTTGTTGGTCTGTGGAGGGATGTGCCAGTGCTGATGCCTTTGGATCAGATTGAATCAGAGAAGTCTGTTGTGTCAAGCAAAGGTCATAACCAAGAAGTATATACTCAGACGACATGTATCCCTCATGTCACAGAAGAATTATGTGTGCAAAAGACTCAGAATTGTAAACCAAAGATGGCAGAGTCACTCCCCGTTCCTGCCTTGAAGAAACCAGTTGCTCTGATGTACTCAATAATCTTTTTTGCAAACAATTATTCTAACTTTACTTACTGCCACAGTCAGCTTATCTATAGGGGATGTAGCTCAGTGGTAGAGTGCATGCTTTGCATGTATGAGGTCCTGGGTTCAATCCCCAGCATCTCCAAAGCTTCCTTTTCAGTGTTTTGGAACACTAAAAGCAAGGTCCCAGCAGCCTTCCCTGCTTGAGGTGAAGTAGTTGTCTTGCAGCTATTCAATTTGCACCCATGGAGCAAATACAGCATTCCAATCTTTGCTTTGCCCAAGCAACAATGCTCTGAAAAGCATGTAAAGAAGGTGCCAGCTCTCTCTGGCTTGGTTCTCATTCTCCTCATGAGGTTGAAATAAGCTTTAGGTTGTAGGCTCCCTGCTCAGGCACGGTGGCTAAGTGGGAAGGGGTCATTCTCAAAGTTCAAGGGTTCAAGCCCTCTTCATGCCTTCTAAAATTTGAACGTCAACCTATTTTTCTAGCCGTCCTGATACAAGTGCTATTTATTCTGCATGAAATAACTTCTTTTACTCCTGCAATGCACCATCTTGAACCATGGTTTTCTAGACTGTGATGTACCGATGTGGTGTAACAATGTCTGTCCGTCATGCACCAGAAGAAGTGTGGGTATGAAAGGCCAATGGTATTGTACCAGTGGCAAATATGTAATCCTGATTCACGAGAATCAAGAAATATCTTAGCCTACTGTATTTCTTTGACCAGTAACATAGCATCAGGTGTTTTCACCGTTTGCTTTGAGTCGTACTGGTGTCTTATGGTTCTGAGCATGTCTCAGCAGGATCAGCATTCTTCTGTGCGCCCTGTTGCTGTCTTGTCTTTTTGTTTATTGGTCTGAGAACAATGTGCCAGTGCTGATCCCTTTGTATCAGATTGAATCAGATTAGTCTGTAGTGTTGATCAGACATTATAACTCAGAAGTATATCTTCAGACAATGTCTGTCCATCATGCAGCAGAAGAATTCTGTGTGCCAGTTGACAGTGCTGTGACATGTATGAACAGAAATTGCATAAGCCCTCGTCATTAGTAATTTATTAGCCTGGTTCTTTGACCAGTAGCTTCACACCAGGTGTTTTCATTGTTTGCATTTGGTCATAGTGGTGTCATCATTTTGACCACGACTTAGCAGGGCCAAAACCCTTTGCCTCACACTGTTCCTGCTTTGGCTTATTTGTTTGCTGATCCTGTTGGATGTATGTCACCTAAAGGACCCTTGCTCAGGCATGGTGGCCAAGTAGCACAGCATTGATCTTGTAAACCACAAATCCTGGGTTCAATCCCCATTCATACCTTGTAAAAGTCAAAGAATATAATATAAAGTTGCCATTCTGTTATCGTGATGCAACACAGTGGTATACATGACCCTCTCCTAACTTTTTTGAAACGTGTTGCTGGCATCAAATTCAAACTGAGCATTTATTTTAAAACATTTTTTAAAAAAAAAACATAATTTAAAAAACAATTAAATTTCTCGGTTTCAACATTTGATATGTTGTCTTTTTACTATTTTCAATGAAATATAGGGTTTCCATGATTTGGAATCATTACATTGTGGTTTTTATTTATGTTTTATATAGCGTCCCACCTTTTTTGGAATTGGGATTGTATTATTGTTATTAGTATTTATTATAAAGGAGCTGTAGCTCTGTTTGTGTGTGTGAATATACCCGCTTTATTGTGCAAGTCCAAGACCCTTTTCTGAAAAGTAAATGTCCACAGTGTCATTAACCTGTTACAAAGCTGACTGTTTTAGGACAAACCTCACGTCTCAGTCTAAATTCCGTTTCAGAGATATGCACGTTCTTGTGAACAGAATATTCAGAATTTAAACTGCAAAATCCAATCATCTGACAATTTTGGTTCATTTTGCAGATCAGTCCCAGTGTACCATCATGCTTGGTGAACAAGTCTCTCACACAGATTTGGCTTTATGTACCCTGTAGCCTTCATCCTGGAATATGGGAGTGTCAATCTTTTGTTCTGCTTGGACATGAAGCACAAACAGCAACCTATGAATCGAGACAACAAGCTGACCATCTGCTTTTATGCTGAATTTCATTTGTCCAGCTATATACAGATATTATTCAATAAGCTGTTGTATTTGGAAGATGTATCTAATTTTATTATGAATATAGCTGATCAAAAATGTCAGCAGTAAGTAAAGAGTGAAGCTCATCCAGGAGAACATCAGTACACCCTCAGCTTGCACTCTATTTTGCCTTGCTGTTACCTTTTGAGGTGATCAGTGACCTCTATTTTCGGCAGTTACATACACTGACCAGTTTATCAGATTCACCATTCACATGGTAGGTATACAAACAGCAGTGGCATTGACATAATAGTGGTAGATGAGTGGTAATTGTACTGCTAAGCCTCTTAACACTCACCCAACTCATATGTGCTCAGTCAGTAGTGATCCCCTTCCACTGAGTGACAAACTGTGCATTGCAGTAGATGGGCTACAGTCTATATCACTGACTTAATAGAGATGAACATCAATTATCTTCATTAACTGCTCTATTCCTAGGAATATTGAGTTCTAATCACTTAATAATCCTGTGCTGCTTTTCAGTCAACTGATAGAAACCTATTCTGCATCCAAAAAGGTGTCCTTTTCCTTCTTACCTACAAATACGTAGTTAAGGGCATCCATCCATCCATTATCAGATAGTTAAGGGCAGTCGAGACATATTGTACAAGGTAGAGCTCACAGTTTGGACAAAACCCTTTGAAGAACATTTCGTTATTCTACAAGTGCGGTCCTGAACTTGAGTTTCATGTGTTCTCCCTGCGTCAGTTTTCTTCCAGGTTCTCCGGTTTCTTCCTTTCTCCAAAAAAAAAAACATGCTGGTAGATGGACTGACTATGATAATTTGCCCCTAAGTGTGAACGAATGTGTGTATCCATGCTACCCTGCTATGAAATGTTGCCCCATCCAGGACGTATTTCTACTACAACCCCAGTCTTCCAGGGATGATGCACAGGACCCAGGACCAGGATAAAGCAGTTAATGAAGATGAATGAATAAGTGCATTGAATATGCCCAGCTATGGTTTCATTAGTGACTACAAAATGAGAAAAATTCCAAAAGTAATTCACCATATACTATAAAGTGGATTCGATGTTTTAGGCTGTTTCACTTCAGGCTCATTTGACAGCTCAGTGTTTGGATTGGATTTGGCTTCACCTTCAGGTTGTCTAGGATAATACTGTCTTTCTATCCCTGTATCTTGTTTTAATTAAAATTCTTCTTTTTTCTTCCAGAAATGATTTCCGAGTATTTTCAGCTTGTCTCAAGCTTTCCTAAAAGTTTAATTATTGTTAATTTATTTGAAGAAGGACCCTTCCCTACACAATCTTTCATATTTGATCAGAAATGTATTTATAGTATTGTAACTAGGCTCTAGATCTGACATTGTATCATGCCAGAATGTCAGTAAGGTTACCAACCTGAAGATGTAACTGAACTCTGGGTTATCCAAATAGAGGACGTTAATGATTAGAAATGCAGGAGTGCCCATTTTCCCCTTATATAAATAGCTGAGGTGGTGTGCAAGCCTCTACACACCGAACGGAGCTTCAGAAATCCATCTTTTTTGTGGTGAAGGTGACACCAGGCAGGATCGGCAGGAATGGCCTTCAGTGGAACGTGGCAGGTCTACTCTCAGGAGAACTATGAGGAGTTCCTCAGGGCCATATGTGAGTATGCCACTTAATAATGTGCACTGGAATATAAAACAAAAGCTAAAGTTAGAATGTGATGTAATTTTAATTCTATATATGTATAGTATTGCTACACGGTAATATAGTTCTGCTCTGAGTGGTATTTTGTCATTCAGTACTACCTGAGGACATCATCAAGTTGGCCAAAGATGTCAAACCTGTAACAGAGATCCAACAGACAGGGCATGACTTCGTCGTCACCTCAAAGACCCCTGGAAAAACGGTCACTAACTCCTTTACCATTGGCAAGGAATCTGAAATCACCACCATGGATGGAAAGAAGCTCAAGGTATTTCCAATCACTTGATCAGTATATCACTGATAGTTTATCCAAGTATCATTTGGTGAATGGGTTAGTTGGTTAAGACTACCATTAAAAATAAATTAATTAAAAAAAAAACTTAATCCAGGGCAGTGGATACATACCGGTATAAGTGCTTATGACCAGAAGGTTGTGAGTTCAACTCTCAGGACTGCCACTAAAGAGAACTTCAACACAATTTTCTTGGAAAAAAGATGCTCGATTTGTGCAGCTATGCTCGCAACAACAACAAAAATCCTTATCCTTTTTGTAAAATTCCTGCCCTTTTTCCACTCCCTTTTATACATTCCTTAAATTGTCTATTAATAATTTTCAAAATGGTAAATATTATAACCTGATCTGTCTTTCCTTGGGCTATTACATGAGGAAGTTGGCTCACTAGCTAACTATTGTAGGCGACCTTTCTAGCTAATTATCTTTAGGCTGGCTTGCTAGCTAACAACTTATTTTATAAGGGGGTCATTTTTTTCTCTGCGGAGCAACATTCTAACATAGCCAGGATAAGAAAAATAAATTAGACAATGAGTTGGTTCCGATTGCTAAGTTAGACTTTTTCCTTGAGGTAAAACATGAGGTAAATGTAGCTATGTCCCCAAATCCCCTATTTTATGTACAGTTTGACCACTCAAATGAGTACACGTTGATATCAAATACGAATCCAGTAATTTAGTACAGCTAGTTCATCATCCTCTAGATCACACCTGATTAATCTCTTATAAAGCCTTGCTAATTAGCTGTAAGTGGATTTATGTGTATATGACATAAGAGATAAACGTCTGCAGGTCAGTGTGTCCTGATGTTCTAACGTCTCTGTGATATTGAACACATCTCACATCTGTGTTCCTTTAAGTGCATTGTGAGGCTAGAGGGAGGCAAGCTCATCTGTGAATCAGACAAGTTCTCACACAAGCAGGAGATCAAGGATGGAGAGATGATTGAGGTGTGTATCTGGAACAAACACGACAAACACAGATCTGGATGCTTACATATTAAAGGAGCAATGTGTAATTTTTAGAGCTCTTTGCTGCCTGTTAGATTAACTGCAATTGCGATGAAAATACTGACAAGCCTTCCCCTTCGACCTCAGCGATCCTACCTGGTTTGTTCAAACTATGTATACCTCGTAAGATTTTTATCAAGGAAAAGGTGAAAAGAGATGAGCGGCTTCACTTTGGTTGGGAGCGGAGCTCATTTCTGGGTCAGAAATGATAATAATATAAGAGAAGCCTAAAGTGAAGATATTAGTCAAACGTATTGCATGGCAAAATTATGAATCACATTTATTCTAAGCTACCATTAAAACGATATTATAGTAGGAATAGAAACACTTTTAACATTACAAACTGTACCTTTTAATATTATTGCATTTTATGCTCCTTACTTACATGGACTGCAGGAGTTTTAGTTATCGTCAAAAGCAATATTTAAAAGGAAGTGAGCTTTCACATGTTAATGCATTCCCACATATCGGGTACTCTCTCTCTCTCTCTCTCTCTCTCTTCCCCTCAGACTCTGACTGCAGGAGGAACTACCATGGTCAGGAAGAGTAAAAAGCTGTGATGTGACTTGGCCTGCTGAAAATCTCTCCAGTTCACATGCCATCTATTTAAATAAATATGTTATTTGTCAAAATATCGAGTACCAGCATCCTTTTTTCCTCTTTTTGCTCTTGTTACTATATGTGTGGCTATTTAAATGTCGAGTACTTAATCATTGGAAAAAGAAACTACACCGTCCTTTAATTCTATGTTTTTGTTTATCAGCAACTACTGTAAATGACAATTGTATGGTCCTCACCAACTTCTGTCAAGAAACAAATAACCTCAGGTGACCAAAAAAAAAAGGTTTCATTTATTCATTCACGTTACTAATGAAATGCACAAGATTAGTTCATCACCAAGAAGTGTGATTACCTAAATAAAAGCAGAGCTTATGACAGCGTAGCATTGGAGCACTCAGGTGTGTATCTAAGTCATGCCAAGAACAAAGGACATCAGTCCTGACCTCAGAGAAGCAACTGATGCTGCTCATCAATTTGGGAAGGGTCCAAACAGTTTGAAATTCACCATTCTATAGGAAGAAGGATTGTTTAGGGAGAGTGGGGCACATTGAGACAGGGGGCACAATGAGACATTGTCTTTTTGGCCAGAATTGCAGGTGCTGTCGTGCTGCCATCTACCTCATAAGATAAGAGTTACTCCTGTCCCTCTCTTTGCCAAACTACAAGGAAGTGGCCAGCATCCAAGGAAGGTGGGTGAAATTTCGCCAATTTTCATGTCCAAAAGTACAACCCCGATTCCAAAAAAGTTGGGACAAAGTACAAATTGTAAATAAAAACAGAATGCAATGATGTGGAAGTTTCAAAATTCCATATTTTATTCAGAATAGAACATAGATGACATATCAAATGTTTAAA
>JAOANJ010000011.1:28674140-28687272 GCA_026413345.1 Ariopsis seemanni | reverse complement strand
AAAGGGCGCAGTCACTGGGAAGACACAAACACATGTTAATCCACATCAGGTGTAGTGAATCTGCCACTTACCTTCCCTGACTCTGCCCTCCTGTCAGAGATTGACGCTTGACCACGCCCCTGCTGCCACAGTATGTCTTGGTCTTGTCTATGGCTTGTTGCTTACCATGCCGTGTGGGTGCATAGCCCTTAGTCAGTTCTATGAGGGGCCTGGCAATTGAGGAGTAACTTGCTATGAATCATTGATAATACCCACAGAAACCCAAGAAAGATCTTAATGACTTGAGGTCTGTGGGCCTTGGCCACTTAGCAACTGCTTCTATCTTTTAAGGGTCAGTGGCAACACCATTGGTGGACACTATATGCTCCACATACTTGACTCTTGGTTGACAAAATTGACATTTGTCGAGAGAGAGTTTCAGCCCTACCTCTTCAAGCCTGTCTAACACTTGCAGGAATAACTTGTGCCTCATGTTCTTCTAATGAACATCCAAAGACTATCAGATCATCTAAATAGACTAAAACCTGCAGGAGATTCATATTGCCTACTGCCTTCTCCATAAGTCTTTGAAACATTGCTAGCGCTCCTGTTATGCCTTGGGGCATTCTTTCGAATTGAAAAAAAATCCAAGGGGACAAATGAAGGCAGTTTTTTCTTTGTTTTCAGTCACCATAGCAATCTGATAGTATCCGCTCCTTAAATGTAAAACAGAGAACCACTTGCTCCCAGACAAGCAATCTAATGCGCCATCTATGTGGGGAGTTGTGTACTGGTCCAGAACTGTGCAGCTATTAAGGGTCCTGTAGTCAATGCACATCCGTATACACCCATTTTTCTTCCTGGTCATTACTATTGGTGATGTGTACAGACGATGTGATTCCTTAATGATACCAGCCTTTAACAACTCTTGCAAGTGCTTACGAGCATCACCTATATCAGCTGGAGCCAGGCATCTTGAGTGTTCTCTAAAGGGCCTTGGATCTGACAACCGGACGTGATGCTCCACATCTTTGGCCAGGCCGACGTCCCACTCATGTAAGGAGAATACACTGGCTCTTTCACACAACTTCTGTTGAAGTCGCTCCTTCCACAGGTGAGGAATGGGTGAATCTCCAAACTGGATCAGTTGTGGATCTAACTCGGTTGGAACAGCCACTGTCCCAGCCTCTGTCTTCGGAGAGGGCATAACTGGATCAGCATGGTATAGCTGGTCTAAGACAGTGCCAACTGGAATGGCTGTATTTCTCAGAGACTCATTCTGGATCAGAACAATTAGATGGTCTTCATCCACTGCTGTACTCAGCACCACTATAGGCTGCAGTAGTACTCCAGATGGTAATGGGACAGTGGGTGATGCCTCGACCATCAACATGTCTTTATCTAGTGGCCTCTTCAACTCTATCTCACAGATGGCAACACATTCACCACCAGGAGGTACTTTCAGGAACCCATCCATTTCACATGTCCCACTTCATCCTCATCTCCCTCAGTGGTTGACTGGTCGGTGTTCAAGGCTGAGTCCCTCGCTTTTATGCCGAGGGTTTGGGCAATGTCCACTCCAGCTGTCTCTTTGCACAATCTCACCAACCTCTGGAACAGATTTGCATTGGTAACTAAGATAACTGAGGTCTGTTCAGGACTTTGAGGACTTGGGCATATAAGTGCTAAGACAGAAAGGGTCTCATTCATGCCAGTCACCTTCTCCAGAAAATCCATATCCACAACCACATATCCCAGGTAGGGGTAACTGGTGTTGCTCAGTCCCCATACTGCTAACCCGGACACTGGCTGGATAGGAACATTGGGTAGGTGGTGCTTGTACCAGGTCTCAAAGATAATTGTGACTTGTGAGCCACTATCAAGAAGTGCATCACACTGCTGGCCATTTATCTTCATTGGAACTACTGAAGATGGGCCAGTCAGACCTTTTGGAATGTCTCTTTTCAATGTGGTTACTTCACTTTTCTTAGACTGACACACTGTGTTGCTGCTATTTGTAACTTGAGCAGCTGGCTCACTCTGTTTAGCTTTGTGTAGTTATTCAGCTTCTGAATAACTTTTGCCTGGTTCTCAGTGTTTCTACATTTAGCAGAAAAGTGGCCATTTTCACCACAGCGATAACAGAAGTTTTCATTTGAGTCACGAGATGGTAGCTGTCTGTTTTCACTCTGTGTCTGTTCAGTTGGTTCCACCCACGAGACTGCAGCAGGGGAATCAGGTGTTTAGACTTTTGGGCTGCTATCTGATTTTGCAACTCTGTTACTTGTTTTCTCAATGCAGCTACTTCAGCATTGACACTTGTCTCTGAAGCAGGTGCCTTTGTTGAGGACTTTGGCTCTTTGCTACCTGCTAGAGCTGAGAGAGGTTGAGTGGTCATAGAGGCAAACATCGACTTCAGTTCTTTGATTTCAGATTTCAAGTTCTGAATATCCACCTGCCTACCATCCACATCAAAGTCTGCTTGAACTTGCTGCACAGATGCATTCAGCTTCAGTCTGGGAGATTCATATTCTTCTTCATTACAAATCTCTCTTAAAAGTTCCAAGAAAGATGGAGAACTTTCCCTCATTTCTCTGAGCTTAAGCTGAACCATCATCATATCTGAGTGAACAGCACCTCTAAGAAGCTGCTCAACTCAAGCACAATTTACACGGTCAGGTGGCAGACCTCCGCAACGAATTACTTTGGTCAATGACAACTCTAAGCACCTAAGAAAGTCAGACAACTTTTCCTTTGGCTGCTGCTGAAGCAACCGAAAACTGAAGTATAGGTCTTCTCCAGTCAAAGCAGAGCCAAAAGCACCCTCAATAGCTTCTAGACACTGAGCTGGACTAACCTCTGGATCAGCGGATGTAACAGCCTTCACCACAGCTAAGGCAGGACCTTTAAGACTTTCCATTATACGCCGTCGTTTCTCCTTAGCAGAACAATCACTCTCTTCTACCATCAGCCGTGCGTGCTCTAACCAATGATCAAACACTTCTTCCCCAGCAGGGGTTGGCAAGGTTCCTTAAAACAACCGTAAGTGTCGGTAACTGCTATTTTCTCCAGACGGTCTCTCCATCTGGGCTAACAAGTCACCAACAGCACGAATCACAGACTCAGCAGAGCTATCAGAAGGTGGGTTCTCTGGCAGACTTGAAGCATTAGATCCTAACCCAGTGCTTGCAGACACCGTAACAACCTTCCACCCCTATGTTTCACCAACAGGAAGGACTTCAGTGGGGATTTTACTAGCATCAACCTTTTCTTTGCACTCACAAAGAACAGTTAAACAACCATGCTTCTGACTGTAGGTCCGTCCTCTCAAACAAACTCGGCCCAAAGCTTTGATCGTTTCCATCGTTGCTTCAATCTGGGCAATCTCAATCCCTGCCGGAACCAGTACAACAAGGGAATGTGCTTCGTCCAGTCCTTCTCCACGGCACCATTCTTTGAGCTCCTTAACTAAACCTGTGTGCCTACTTGTAGTCTCCATGTTTACTTAAGCTTTCATATTTCTTCAATAAACTCTCTTATTTTCTTTAAGTTACTAACAAAAAAATGCTAATATGACACTAAAAGTACCTGTTCACTTCTTAATTACCTAACTGCACAAATTAACTAGATCCTGGACGAGCCCCCATTTTATGTAGTGCCCCCTAGCTGGCCTGGTTATGTGTTGGAGTGTGCTCCCCAAATCCATGTGTGGCGAGAGATCTCTCTCTCTAGAGTTAACTAATGCACTAATTTAGGTAATCAGGAATCACTTACAATGCTACTGTTGGAACTAATCAATGGTACTAATCATAGTACTCAGCTACCTTCAATAACCCTTTAACATAATACAAATGTCAAATTAATAAATAAACCTTGAAATCCAGTCTCTTTCTTAATGTATCATAAACACTTTACATGAATTAAGTACCTCAGCTGAGTGTTAACCTTTTTAGCATTTTCACACTTTTTACCCTTTACCCCTTTAAACTTAGTATTCAATGTTACTACTGTATGAATTGCCCAAATAAAATATACACATATCCACAAAAACAAAGTTTAACTATTTACTTAAAACTAGATTTACATATATACATTCAAGCAATATGCTTCAAAACACAAAATATTCTTTTTTCTTTTCAGTTCAGTTCTTTCAAAATAGTTCAGTTCACTTTCAATTGCAAATCAACTCAAAAGTTTCATTTCAGTAGCGATAGCAAAAATAAACCCCCTAGGCTAAAGCTGGCAGTTTATAAACCTAAACTGAAATATTACCAAATAAACAAAAACGAAAAGGCTACCTGTAGTGTTGGTCAATAACAAAACATGTTGTCTTCATTTAGTTTCCTTTATTTCTGAACTTTCACATTACATGGCGTACACGCCTAGTTCTCATCTAACTGAGTCCTCCCGGCCCCCGTAGCTGGCGTTTCATAACTATACTACATTTTCCTCCCCTTGTAGATTTTAACTCATAACCTAAATAAATTTAACTCTTTGAGACCTAAAAAACATTTCAACTTTAAATCTCATATTATTAAATGCATCTAAACAACATTAACTTGCTGTACTGAAGCAAAAGCAAATTCAAGGAACCTGCAACACCAACATATATCTAGACTATATATATATATAAATTTAAAAAAAAAATTTCAAGTGCTACATTCTGCAATGAGCTGGTTTCTTGATAACCCTCCCGGATCTGGTGGTAAGTTCATTTGGAGGTTTTGGTTCTGGGACTGTGACAGTCTCTTGTGGTATCTCTGCAGTCGGCAGGTGCTGTGGCTGTGTATCCTCGGGTACTGTAATGTCTAAATCCGTAATCTCTGGTTCTGGGATGCTGACCTCCACTGGCATTGGTGCATGTCGGAGGTGCTTGACATTCCTGTTCACACGGCTTCCATTTTCAGTATTTACTATCTCAAAGGAAGTGTCAGAGGTACTTCTCAATATGACATAACGCACATCTTTGTATTTTGAATCCAACTTGTTGGTTTCCAGGTTTGCAATGTATACAACGTCTCCGACCTCAAAACTGTGTTCTTTTGCTCCATGTTTCTTGTCAGCATACTCTTTCATTTTCTTCTTGTATTCGTCATGATGCTTTCTGATGTCGCTGTTCTCATTTTCTTCCTCTTCCCAATGAGGTAGTTTGGTGCGCATATCCCTCCCAAAGATGAGATAGGCTGGGGTTTCTCCTGATGCTCTGTGGGTGGTCGTACGATACGCCATCAGGATCTTTGACAGTTCGTCTGTCCAACTCTTTCCCTCACACTTACAGGCCCTGAAAGCCTTCTTCAGGTAGCGATGAAAGCGTTCAATTTTGCCATTACTCTTTGGGTAATAAGGGGATGCCCGGATATGTTTGATTCCACAGGTTCTTAGAAAAGAATCAAAAAGAGTGGACACAAATTGCCTGCCATTATCAGTCACTACCTCTAGGGGGTATCCAAATCTTGCAAATATCTTCATTAGTTCTCCAGTAACTGTCTGTGATGATATATCTGACAATACAACTGCTTCTGGGTAAGACGTATAGTAATCAATGACTGTCAGTATATGCTTGTTGTCAATTGGGCCTACTAGGTCTACACCTAACTTCGTCCATGGCTTTGGGGGTAGCTCTAGTGGCTGGAGCGGTTGATCTTCATGCAGAGGTTGGTTCAGAATGCATGCATTGCAATTTCTAATCAATCTTTCAATGTCAATATCCATGTTCGGCCAATAAAATTTGTTTCTCAAAAACTGTTTTGTCCTTACTACTCCTTGGTGTGTTTCATGTGCTATGTTCATGGCCTGCTTTGTTTTGATTTTGGGCAGCACAATCCTGTGTGCCCTAAGGATCAGTCTGTTGTGTGTTGACAATTCCTCTGCACATCTCCTATATGGTTGCAACTCCTCTGTCATGTGTGTTGGCCATTGTCCTGTCTCAATAATTGAGATAAGCTGGTTCAGAGTATCATCCTCTTGTGTGTCTTTTCTGATGTCATCGAGTGTCATGGCTGGTACTTCACTTGAGATGATGGAGAGTACCCTCTCCATATATGTGTCAACATACTCACTATCTTCTGCCACAGACAAAGGCAGTCTTGAGAGAGAATCTGCTATGTTACACTTGCCTACCACGTGTTCTATTTTGTATTCGAATGGGTGTAGTCTCATCCCCAGTCTCTGAATTCGTGGTGGCAACATTGTTGCTTT
Source organism: Ariopsis seemanni (assembly GCA_026413345.1). Lineage (NCBI taxonomy): Eukaryota > Metazoa > Chordata > Actinopteri > Siluriformes > Ariidae > Ariopsis > Ariopsis seemanni. The sequence goes on along the minus strand of JAOANJ010000011.1, from coordinate 28,681,095 downwards.
TTCTGGATTGAACATGTCTATCAGTGGTTTATGATCTGTTTGTAAGGTAAACTTGCTGCCCCATAGGTATGTTCTAAAGTGCTCTACGGCCCAGACGCATCCCAGAGCCTCTCGTTCGATTTGTGAATAGCGTCTTTCTGTGGTGGTTAGTGAGCGACTTGCATACGCTATTGATTTGTTTTGTCCATTGGACTGTTTCTGAAGTAGGACAGCTCCTAATCCTATTGGACTGGCATCTGCAATTACAGTGGTCGGTGCATCTAACTTGAAGTAAGCTAGGCATGGTTGACTTACCATTGCTCTTTTCATGTCTTTAAAGGCCTTTTCAGTCTCTGTGGTCCACTGCCATTCTTCACCTTTTCGTGTCAGTCGCGTGAGTGGTTCTGACAGGTTTGCATAATCCGGTATGAATTTCATCAAAAATCCACATGTGCCTAAAAATGAATGTAGCTGTGAGATGTTCTCGGGTCTTGGTGCTTTGCTTATGGCTTCCACTTTTCTTGGATCTGGTTTTATTCCCTCTCCTGAGATCACATGACCTAGTATTTCAATTTGTTTCAATCCTAACACACATTTGTCTTTGTTAAGTGTCAGTCCTCTCTCCTGAAATCTTTTGAACACTCTCCTCAGTCTCTCTTCCAGCTGTTCCTCGTCATCTGCATATAAGACCATGTCATCCATGTAGCACACAATTCCAGGCATACCGCTAAGCAAAGAATCCTTAGCCTTCTGATAAGCCTCCGGAGCTGAAGATAATCCAAACGGTACCTTTTTGTACCTGTAGCAGCCTCTGTGTGTAATGAATGTGGTCAGGTGTCTTGACTCTGGATCTAAGTCAATTTGCCAGAAGCCTTTCCTTGCATCCAGTTTTGCATAGACTTTGGATCCCTGAACTGCCTGTAGAATGCTATCAACAGTCGGTACTGGATGCCTTTCCCTAATCACAGCTTTGTTCACCTCTCGAAGGTCTGCACAGAGCCTCAATTCCGCCGTGTCTTTCTTTGGTGTGAGCAGTAGATTCGAAACCCACTCAGATCCTTCATTCACTTCTTCAATTATATCTTGTTTAAGCATTTTGTCTAATTCTTGATTCACAGCTTCCTTCATGTGATACGGAATTTGTCTTAATTTCTGTGCCACAGGTGGTATAAACTTATCCACTGTTATTTTGTGTGTGTATCCTTTGACATTTCCTAATCCCTTGAATAGTTCTCCATATTCCTCAAACAGGTTCTGAAATCTTTGAGACTGTTGTACTGCACTGACTGTCTCTCTCTTGTTCAGTATTTTCAGCGAAAAGCTGGACATCTGTCCTAAAAGTGGCTCAGCATCGCCTCTGATCACATAGACATCATCCTTCATTCTGATTCCCTTCCAGCAAAGCTCAGCTTCGAAAAATCCAATGCATGGCAATGGTGTTTTCTGCCCATATGCATAAAACTTTTTCGTTGTCACTTTCAGCTTTGTGTTTGTTTTGAACAGTCTGTTGTAAAGACTCTCAGATATGAAGTTTCTGCTACTTCCTGTGTCTATTACCATTGTCACTATTTGTCCATTAATCTGAATTGGCTCTTTTCCTTCAGGGTTGACTGAATAAACAAACTCGTCAGAATTGTCTGAGCTGTATTCATCCACATTTCTTAGTTTCTCCGATTTGGTTCTGCCAGACTCTGATTTTCTTTGTTTTGAATCAGTGTTGCTATTACTACTCTCTTTGTCTGTAGTCTTCTTTCTGCAAACTCGTGCATAATGACCCACTTTTTTACAGTACATGCATTTAGCTGTTCTGGCTCCACAGTCATCTGCCCTGTGGTTAGTCAATCCGCATCTGTAGCACACACTGTCTTCATCATCACTCTCACCTTTCCTGACGGCGCCTTTCCTTTCAGACCGTTGAGGCTGTGTGCGTCTGTCTTTGGTGAAGTTCACAGTGCTATCCTTTAGTCTAGTGCTGTCTGACAGCGTTTTGGCTTCTGCTTGTGCAGCCTCGAAAACCCTTGCTACTGTAAGCGTTCTCTCCAATGTGAGCCCTTCCTCCTGCAGCAACTTATCACGTAGCTTTCTGTTTGCACATTTCTCCACGATTTGGTCACGTATCATGTCTGATTCTAGCCCTCCAAAGTCACACGATCTGGCCAGTTCTCTGAGTGCATTTACATAAGCATCAATAGTCTCGTCTGGAGTCTGAGTTCTCTGTCTGAATTTATGCCTCTCGAGCACCACATTTCTCCGTGGCGTAAAGTATTTGTCTAGCACGGCTATCGTCTGCTGATAAGTATCTTTCGGACCTTCTAAATTGGCAAAAATCCGTTGGACCGAAGTCCCTATACAATGTAGCAAAGTAGCTCTCCTCACCTCATCCGTGCTACGTATGGATCCACTGGCTATTTCGAAAATCCTGTAAAAGTCCATCCAGAGCTTACATTCCATGTACAGATCTGCAGCTCCCACATTCAATGGGTTGGGCGGTGATATTTGCACAATCGTAGTCCCACCTTGCTGTACTTGTCCAGGTGTACGGGCAGGACTGGCGGGTGTACCTCCACGGCCACGGCCAGTAGCAGCAGCATTTCCAGCCGGTTCGTCCGTCATTTTGCTGCTCCAACTTAGCTAACTCTGCTAGCTAGCGGAATCCAATCAGGTCCAAAAGTTTTCAAAGTCGGTTTGGAACGTTAAATCCGTGTCGTTCTACTGTTCATGTCAATGTCTCCTGATTCTTTGTTTATCCTCGTCGCCATAAATGTAGTGTTGGTCAATAACAAAACACGTTGTCTTCATTTAGTTTCCTTTATTTCTGAACCTTCACATTACATGGCGTACACGCCTGGTTCTCATCTAACTGAGTCCTCCCGGCCCCCGTAGCTGGCGTTTCATAACTATACTACAGTACCCAACCAAAGCAAGGGGTCAGTCAGAGAGAGATGCAGGCCTTTAGCATGGCTTGGGAGCAGAGAGACCTAAAACAACATGGCCGCTTCACGCCGTGGCACATGAAACAAAACTCACTGCTGCTGTCTCTGTCGTCGTCGCCGTCAGCCTCTCGGTAGCCTCGCAGCGCTGGCAGTGCTGGGGGAAACAGGCGTCATCGTCACAGCCAAACGAATGTGCCTCCAAGGATCAGAATCCACTGGTCTGAACACTGAAGTAGGGCCGGGCAGGCCACTCGCTTGCACAGTCCAAGTAGAACTCCAACGAGCTAAGTCGGGTTGACGAGCACTTGCGGGAAACTTTTAGCCAAAGTATTCCATATAAATCGTATGTAATACTACTATGGTCAGGCAGAATGTCCATACACGACTCACTGTCTGTCACTAAACATTTACCCTTGCATACATAAAATTAGCATTTTGCCAACTCTACAGTTCATCAGTGTAACTGCTTACTCATCTCTTTCTCTCTCGCTCGCGCTTCTCACTACCACCACTTCCTGTTCCTTCTCGACCTCCAACCCCAACTCTGATTGGCCAACATAACTGGTAAGTGCCTTACAAACTTAATTCTTTTCACATGTACACACAGTTTTCAGTTTTAACATAACATTCACATTTTAAAAGTCAATAAACACAATGAAAAATAAAAGTATCACTTAGGAATTCAATAACCCCAAATTCCCACAGGACTACACGTTACTTATTTTACTTGTTTTAACAAGTAATACTACTTTAACTATAACCCCAATTCCAAAAAAAAGTTGGGACACTGTGTGTAAAATGTCACTAAAAAAAAAAGTTAAGATTTACAAATCATGAAAACCCTAAATTTAATTGAAAATGGTACAAAGACAACATATCAAATGTTGAAGCTGAGAAATTTTATTTTATTATTATTATTTTTTAAATATATGCTCATTTTGAATTTGATGTTGTCCAATCGCAGGCACTTATGGATGCAATTGCAGGGGAGACCGGGTGCGATGCAAACTGCAGACAAAGCCAAAATGTGAGTCAGAAATCGTAGTCAGGAAACGGGCGTGGGTCAATCAATCAGCAAACAGCGCAGCGTAGGGCAGACAAGATGAAGTCAAATGAGATCAGGGACAGAGGTCGTTAACAGGAAGTCAGTAGGTAAACAGAAGTCTTGGTAAAGTCAGGTACAGGACACAGAATGATACTTCACAACTGGAGTGAGTATTTGCTGAGCTTATATAGGGTTGGTGATTGTAGGGCAATTGGCTGCAGGTGAAGTGATTAGAATTCAGGTGACGGGGGCACTGTTGCTCTTGGGAAGTATAGTCCAGAGCAGCCATGTTTAGAGGCTGCTCCGAACTCAGGTTTTCAGCGCTGTTACCCCCTCCTTGAGGAGCTCCCTCCGGGAGCAATGTCTTTCCTTGGTCGACCTCTTTTTCTTGGTGCAGGTTTTTCAGGTTGCTGGCTGTGGAATTCTTGCATGAGAAGTAGGTCTAAGGTGTCCTTGGAACTGACCCAACTGTATTCCTGTTGACCTTCATATTGCAACCTTCCAAGTTGACCAAGTATTTGAGGTGTCCCTGTCTGTGGTGAGAGTTGAGGATTTTGTTTACTTGGATGATGGGCTTGCATCTGATGTCTGGGGAGGGGTTTTCTTGGCTGGGTATGTCAGAAGCTAGGGGACCTTGGATAGTAGGTTTGAGGCATTACACATGGAAGGTGGGTGCCATTCTGCTGTGAGGAGGAAGCTCAAGTCTGTATGAGACCTCGTTGAGTTTGTGGAGTACCTTGAATGGGCCAATGAACCTGGTCTGTAACTTCTTGCAAGAGTTGGGAGCTCTGAGGACTTTTGTGGACACCCATACTCTGTCAACTGGGGCATATTCTGGAGTGATGCTTCTGTGCTTGTTGGGGTAGTGTTTATACTGTACCTGATGTTCATCTCGTCCATCCTCTGGTGTATCTCCTCCCAGACTTGTTGACTTTTCTGGAACCATGCATCAAGGGCTGGAATCTGTGTGGGAGTGTCGTCCCATGGGAAGAGTGGGGGTTTGTAGCAGAGTATGCACTGAAACGGGGTTAACTGAGTTGTGGAATGTTTGAGAGAATTTTGTGCATACTAGGCCCAAGGAAGGAAACATGCCCACTCTATTGGGCTCTACATGCAGTAGATGCGAAGAAAGCAGCTCACTTCTTGATTCACCTGCTCTGTCTGGCCGTTGGACTGAGGATGATATCCGGAGGTGAGGTTAATAGATACTCCCAGCATGTCCATGAATCCTGACCAGAGTCGTGAAATGAATTGGGGACCCCACTCACTGATGTCCTCCGGTATCCCATAATAATGGAAAATGTGGTTAAACAGTAGTTCGACAGTTTTGAATGCTGTAGGAAGACCTGGTAGTGGGAGGAGTCTGAGAGTTTTAGAGAATCTGTCAATTATAACCAAGATGACTGTATAACCTTGAGGCTGTTGGAGGTCTGTGAGAAAGTCAAGGGCGATGTGTGACCAGGGTTGCTGGGGTACTGGGAGAGGAAATGGTTTACCAGCCAGAGGAACTCTGGGGATCTTGGCTCGGGCACAGGCAGAGCAAGACAAGACAGTGGTTAATGTCAGATATCATGTTTTCCCACCAATACTTGTGTTGAAGGAGCTTGTAGGTGCATTGGCTGCTGGGATGTGTGGTGGCAGGAGAAGAGTATGCCCAGTTGATCAGTTTGCCTCGAAGTCTAGGTGGGATGTGCAAAAGACCTGGAGGGCAATTTTCTGGTGGACTTGTGGGTTGAGCTTGTCTGATTTCTTTGTCGACATCCCAGGTGACAGCTTGCAGAAAACATTTGGGTGGAAGGATTGTGGTAGGTTCTGATGGTTGAGGTGTGGAAGTGTGAATTCTGGAGAGATCGTCTGCTTTGATGTTTCTGGAACCTTGGCGATAGGAAATGGTAAACTGGAATCTGGTGAAGAATAGTGCCCATGTGGCCTGATGCAGGTTTAATCATTTAGCTTTCCTCAGATATTCCAGGTTCTTGTGGTCTGTCAGGATCATGAATGGGTGTGCTGCACCCTCCAGCCAGTGCCTCCACTCCTCCAGGGCCAGCTTGGCAGCCAAGAGTTCTCAATTCCCGGTATCATAGTTTTGCTCTGTGGGTGTGAGTTTCTTTGAGTAGATGGGATGTAGCATAGGTCGTTCTCCAAGGCACTGATGAAACCCCTCTGACTCCCGTTTTCTGATGCATCAACTTTCATGACAAACGGTTTGAAGGATCTGGGTGTTGAAGTATAGGGGCTGTGGTGAAAGCTTCTTTCGGTTTGCTGAAAGTCTGATCAGCTACTGGACTCCAGTGGAGGCAATGGGGTCCCTTCTTCAGAAGACTAGTGAGAAGAGCCATGACAGAGCTGAAGCTGCGGATGAAGCAGCAGTAGAAGTTGGCAAACCCTTGTTTGAAAAGTGTTGAAGCTCCTTGACTGAAGTGGGAGTGGGCCAAGATGTTATAGCAGCGACCTCGGCTTGATCCATACTCACTCCCTCTGAGCTGATGACATATCCCAGGAATGAGATCTGGCGGACATGAAACTCACATTTCTCAGCTTTAACATGTACTGTAGATGGTGCTGGAGCAGGTGTGAAAGGACAGCTCTGACATGCTTGTGATGGGTGCTTTCATCTGGGGAGTAGATCAGGATGTAATCTAGATGGGCAATTATGAACCTCTCCAGCACATCATTGATGAGGCACTGGAAGACACTGGGCATGCAAGAACAGCCATAAGGAATGACCAAATATTCAAAGTGACCTGCTGTGGTGCTAAAAGCGGTCTTCCACACACCACCCTCACGTATTCTGACCAAGTTGTAAGCACTGCAAAGGTAAATTTTTGAGAATGTTTTGGACAATCTGAGTTGCTCTAGAGCTGATGGAACTAATGGAAGTGGATAGGGGTACTTTAGTGATCTGGTTCAGGCCTCGATAATCTACAGTGGTGCTTGAAAATTTGTGAACCCTTTAGAATTTTCTATATTTCTGCATAAATATGACCTAAAACATCAT
>JAOANJ010000011.1:28248191-28258484 GCA_026413345.1 Ariopsis seemanni | reverse complement strand
ATATTATACTGAGCGTATTTCCCACATTAATAAATACAAAGTACTTTGTGTCTGCTGCATCTTTCAGTTCTTTTAAAACAAGGCTGAATACTTTCTTTTTTGCCGCTGCCTTTTATTTAATCAAATTTGAGGCTTTTGATTAATTCCTCGCACTGCACTGTAATTTTTATTCTTGTATTTTATCTGTCTTATTCTATTTTAGCTTATTTTTTATCCTCTTACTATTTTTATCCCCCACCACAAAGTGCACAGGGGGATATAGGAATGGAGTCTATCTGTCAATCCGTTTCAATCTGGACAAGTTTTCTCAGAAACCACATAAGCTGCATCAATGAAACTTTGCGTGCTCATATTACTATTCATGACCTAAGTTGAGTTTGAAAATAATGTATGAGAAATTATTATTTTCAGTTATGGCCCTTGATTTTGGTTATTGGACTTTGTACAAGTGGACTTAATCTGGACAAGTTTTCTCAGAAACTACATAAGCTACATCAATGAAACTTTGTGTGCTTGTACTATGAAAAAAAGCTGGGTAACATTCTATGAAGGTGTCATAGCATTTATGATATCATAAGTCAATATTAAAGCAATGGGCTTATAAGGTCGTAAGTGTTAAGAGGTCTTCATAAAATGCTCGTGGTGGGGGATAGAGATGACCACGTCTTCGTGTTAATTGTACTTGAATGTCTGTTTATGGGGCAACATTTGGCTGACGAGGGCCTCTCTGTGTGGAGTTTGCATGTTCTCCCCTTGTCTGTGTGGGTTTCGTCCAGGTGCTCTGGTTTCCCCCCACAGTCCAAAGACATGCAAGTTAGGCTAATTGGTGGCTCTAAATTTACTGTAGTATGAATGGTTGTTTGTCTCTATGTGTTAGCCCTGCAATAACCTGGCAACTTGTCCAGGGTGTACCATAGTCAGCTGGGATAGGCTCCATCTTGCCCACGACCCTGTACAGGATAAGTGGCTACAGATAATGGATGGATGTCCATTTATAATGTGTTTCTTCCTCCGTCCATTCACCCCCAACACACTACAATATTATTGCCATTTTTCAGCCACAACTTCTAAATTTGTCTCGTGCCCATTGTCATAAGGAAAAACAAACTATTGCTATCCTCAATCTAAAATAATCCTCCTTATGAAACAGTTTTTACAGTTTTTCTTTCAGCACAACCACAATGCATGATGGTATATATTGCTTGATTAGTGGCCATCAGTTCTACACTACTTTTCAAAATGCATTGTGGGATACTATGAGTCCACTATATAGGGTGTAATAATTCTCACTATACATTCGGACAGCACTACAAAATGGCGAACTCACTATGGAGTCCACTAAATAGTGAGTAGTGAGTGATTTTGGACACAGCACTAGTCTTTGAGGAGTAAAGATGGGCCGAGGATCTCCAGTTTGTCAACAGATGTGTGAGAAAATTTTTGAAATGTTTAGAACAATGTTCCTCAAAGAAAGATAGGAAAGGATTTGGATATTTCACCCTCTATGGTGTATAATATCATAAAAAGATTCAAGGAATCTGGAGGAATTTTGATGCATAAAGAGGAAGGGCTCAAGCCTAAGTTGAACACTTGTGATCTCCTATCCCTCAGATGGCACTGAATCAAGAACCATTATTCATCTATAGCTGATATAACCACATGGCCTCTGGATTACTTCGGCAAACCTTTGTCAAGCACTATAATATGGAATTATATCCATAAATGCCAGTTAAAACTTTACTGTGCAAAAAGGAAGCCTTATGTTAGCTGTGTCCAGAAGCGCCATTGACTTCTCTGGGCTCGGAAACATCTGGGATGGACCATCACACAGTGGAAATCAGTATTCCAGGTCTTTTGTTCTTTAAGAAATGGATGCCGTGTGCTCCAGACCAAAGAGGAAAAAGACCATCCATACTGTTACCAGCAACAAGTCCAACAGCTAGGGTCTGTTACAGTATGGGGTTGTGTCAGTGCCTTTGGCAAAGGTAGCTTACACTTCTGTACATCTCAAAAGTCCATTAAGATTTTGGAGCAACATATGCTGCCTTCAAGACAACATCTTCTCCAGGGAGATTTCAGCAAGACAATACAAAACCACATTCTGTACACATTACAAAGGCATGGCTATGGAAGAAGAGGGTGCCTGTCCCCTCTGTTCCCAATAGAAAACGTGGTCAATTTTCAAACGAAAAATATGACAATGATGACCCTATACTGTTGGGACAAAATAACACCTGAAACGCTTCATCACTTGGTGTCTTCAGTCCCTAAACATCTTTTAAGTGTTGTGAGAAGGAATGACAACATTACAAAGTGGCAAATGCTTTACTGTCCCAACTTTTTTGAACTGTGTTGCAAGAATTAAAGCTGAAATAAGTGTTTATAAAAAAAAAACAATAAAATTAATGAGATAAAACATCAAATAATATGCTTTTATATTGTTTTGAATGCAGTTCAGGTGAAAGATTATTTACAAATCATTGTTTTCAGTTTTAATTTCAACTTCAACCTAATGTCCCAACGTTTTCTGATTTGGAGTTGTAAGAATTATTTGCATATTATTATTATTCATATCATATTATCACCGACATTTCACATCCAATTCATCCCATCGCTATATGGCTGAGACATGGCCCAAGTAGACGGCCTTTTGGTTTCACAAAACTGGTGAAATTTAGTTCCCTCTGAAATTTGGTTATTGTGATATATGTTTATTTCTGTAATATCTTTTAAAAAAACAGGCCATTCCGTGGCTGGGAAGTTATTTAATTTGAGGGGATTCCCAGGCAAATCATGTGCATGAAATTGCTCACTTCGTGCAGTCAAACAGACAGAGGAAGTCCAGTGTGCGCATGTGCATGTTTACCTTTTGGCATCATCTTCTACTTCTTCTCTTGGATTTTATGGCAGCTGGCATCCAGTGTTGCATTACTGCCATTTACAGGTTTACCTTGACCGTGCACTGACAATTACATCATTCTGTTGCTAAACGAACAGCTGATCACACTGAGGTGCTCATTGACCACCGATATTATATTTATTAGTTTGGTCCTGTGTTTCCTTTCCTTTGCAGCATAACGTCTTTTCTTCTCACTTTCCATTACTGTAGTCGGTCTTTCACATTTCATTCGTGTCCTCCATGTTCCTCTCCTGTTTCAAATTTGTATCCCACAATGCCTTGCGTGAACGGGGAAAGCCCACCACATGATACATGATAGGTGAAGCAAGAAATAATAGTGGAGAATTTAGGGGCATGTGGCCCTAAATTCATTAATTGTTCTATTTAAATAATAATAATAATAAAATTGGAAGTCTGTGATTTGAATTCAGTAGCTTTCGGCCCACTAAACAAAGATAATTGGGTGTCAGGGAAAATTCTTTTTATGACCTACACTTAAAAATTCTGAAAGTCAGTCTACCTTTAAATCTGACAGTTATATCCCCTGCATGTGTCAGTATGTCAGTCATGGAGGAGCTGATAAAGAAATCAACTGCTATCTCTGTAATGCCTTGTGGCTCAGCTCGGCATCTGCTCATTCGGTGTAGGCCAACATCGAACCGCATTGTTTGAATTAATTGTCTCCCAGCATGACACGTTCACACAACCAAATATTGCTCTTTATTGATTTATGGATAAAGCGTAAAAGCTTGCTGAGAAAGAGCTTCTGAGTCTTTCTACTCTCACACTATAGGACAGAAAGTGGCATGGTTCAAAAATGGACATTACATCAGCCAAAGGAGGATTTGTCTATATGTGAATAGGGCAGTCGAAACATGAAGCCTGTTATGAATAAAGACTAAAGCCAACCATTCGAAACCACTGCAAACTCAGTGATGCACATAATGCCTTCAATACAGATAGATACTATAGGAGCATACTTGATGTCAGAAATGCAGACACATGCGCAGGCATATACATGCAATTTCAAATACCTAAGGTGATGTGAATGCAAAGCAAATACGAGCTTGTCAAAGAATTTGGCCTTAAAACTTTCCACTTGACAGCTTGCACTCCCATTTTGTGTGGAACTACTAATTTTTATGAGAGAGAGTCATTTTTGAAACCTATCATAGCTGTCAGAGAAAAGGTTATAGAACTGAGAGCTCTAATTCTCCACAGCACTCTCTATTTCCCTTGGAGCAGCCCTACACATGTGTGTACACACACACACACACACGCGCAGCTTGAAGCTTTAAGAGAACTTACCCTGCTCAAAATAAATGAAAACTTCATATGTATTCATCTTGTGAAATGGCCTTCATTTTCCCTTCCGATATACGGTCAGCATCATAGAGACGATATATGGAGTGCTCAAGGAGGGAAGGGAAGCCTGTTTTCTTTTTTAGGCCACCATCATCTCAGTGTCACAGCTCTTGCTGAGAAAGCATTGGGTCTGTGTGTGATTGTTATTAGGAGTCACAGGAGTGCAGAGAAATGAGGTGCACATCTGTCTCCTGTCATCGTCATGCATCATTGTTGATACGCTACTGTTTTTGTTTTATTTTCCTCCAACAAAGTTGTTTGTTTCGATTCTATTGCTGTATCGTTTTTTTCTTTCTGGTGGCTTTTCTCATGCTGTTTTTGTCTCTCTCTGGTTCTCTGTCTGCCTGTGCCTATATATGCATATGCAATTACAGAGAGAGAGAGTGTCTGGCTATGTTATACCAATTCTAAAGCTGCTGTAGCTGCCGAACTACCACGTCACCACAACTTCATGGATAGAACGACCTTCACACAAGCGCTGCCAGTGTGTGGCTCCAGACTAGAGACTTCCAGCTGGCTAAGCCTGTCCCCGTCATCCAGGGTACCATCGCCACGAGACTTTTGAGGAGGGTAAGAAAGAAAGTTGAGGCTCGTTGGTTCTGGCACAAATAGCCTTCATGTGAATTTGTTTAAGGTGGATCACAGGTTGCACGCCTGAGACCCACGCACTTTGGGCACCCGCCTTCTCCAGCAGCATCATGAAGATGGAGACGTGCTAGTTCTGGTTGTGGTGCTTGCAGCGGGCTGCCGGAAAACTTGATTACAGTCAAGGTCCGCCTTAAACCACGCCAGCCCACCTGGCGCTGCTCTCATCCGCCACTTACAAGGCAACTGCCGTTGTCCTGGGTATGACATTAAACTGCATCCAGGCGAAGTGGGGAGGTCGTGCGTGGGATCAGTGTACCTCAACCTGAAACCTATAAAAAGCGCACAGGTGGCCGTTACTACTCACTCTGTGACTGGCGAGCGCGGTCGGCGCTACAAAACCAAGTGGGCCCTTGGGTTACTAGGGTTTGGAACTTTGATTAGCTGACTATGACTATACTAAAAAGCTGTAGCTCACATATTGTAATAGTGCATGGTGAGTCAGTCAGCCGGATAAGTCCGTTAACATACGAACACTCACCGCTGACTAACAGGAACGTGTTCTTGATTCTAAGATCCCTGTTCTTGGCTGGCAGGAGTGGAACCCAATATGGTCTTCTGCTGTTGCATGCGGAGATGCTTTTCTGCTCACTACGGTTGTAAAGAGTGATACGAGTTGCTATGTCCTTCCTGGCAGCTCAAACCACCTCGAATCAATCAATCTGGCCATTCTCCTCTGAGCTCTCTTATCAACAAGGCGTTTGTTTCCACCCACAGAACTGTCGCTCGCTCAATGTTTTTTGTTTTTCGCACCATTCTGTGTAAACTCTAGAGACTTCTGTGTGCCAAAAACCCTAGGAGATCAGCAGTTTCTGAAATACTCAAACCAGCCCTAGGATTTCTAGGGTTGTTGATCTTGATGTGTGTGGGCGAAAAACCTAGGGGCCGCCCCCGAAAAAATCTGGTTAGAGGGTGTCAATAGTGATCTCAAGAAGTATGGTCTTTCAGCAGCTGACATGCAGATTCATGGAAAATGGAAGGCTGCCGTGAAACGTCTAACCCACCCAGAGGTGGAACCATGACGTAAAACTGGATAGTGAGTGAGTGAGTCCACCTGGCTCAAACCAACACTCATGCCACACTTTGAAATCACAATTTTTCCCCATTCTGATGTTTGAAGTGAACATGCTCTTGATTTGTATCTGCATGATTTTATGCATGTCAAAGAATGGGCTGATTAGATAACTGCATAAAACAGCAAGCGTATGGGTGTTCCTAATAAAGTGTCTCGTGAGTGTATATGAATTCCCAAGAAATCGTTGACTATATAGTCCTTATTTCTTGAGTGAGGTTAGAGTTTAATGAATAGCCTGGACCGAGCTGACTACAAAGCTACAAGAACCACCTTGTTGTAAGCACTCTTTACAACAACGCTGAGCAGAAAAGCATCTCAACATATGAAAGTTTATGGGGGATGGGCCACAACAGTAGAAAACAAGGTCAGGTTACAGGAATCTGAGACTACTACTGTGGGCACAGGCTGGACTTTTTAAAATCACCTGGACTTTTTCCAATCTTCAGCTGTTTCAGTAGCCATCTACTTATCACACAGTCTATCTGTCTAGCATTCTAGCCCAATGGTATTACGTTATCTTAGCTACCATTTTTATCAAAGTCAATTAGGTTTCTGGGAAACTAAAACGTGGAATGGTCTCGCCTGGTGTCGCTGTATAATTAATGTATAATCTGTCCCTTCTGGCAGTACGTAAATTCACTTCCTGAAAACTTCCTGGTAGATTTCGAAAAGCTGAATAAATGTGTTGCTAGTAACAACAAAATAACGAGACCATCAATGACGGCGTAGCTCACTCCGGCCCCGTCTAGTCCAGAAGGGATGATCTAAAGTGAGCCGCCTTGCACAATAAATGTCGCAAGCTATATAGACTATATACAAGCTATATATAGAAGCGATATATACCCTAGGAATACCGACCTATTTGCCAGAAAGAATCCAAAACGGCGAGGAATTGACTGAGAAGCAGCGATTTTTGTTGAACTTCTCATTAAAGCTTAATTAGTCCATAACGTCATTAATAATTGTAATTAAGCAAATCTGAATAGAAGTTATATGCACCCTAGGTACCCATACCTTCATGCCAGAATCAATCAAAAATCAGTGAAGAATTGAGGATGTGTGGAAACTTCTCGTTAGGGCTTAATTGCTCCATATCTTCATTATTAATTGCAATTATGCAAATCTGAGTAAACGCTATATGCACCCTAGGCAGACCTACCTTCCTGCCAAAAAGAAGAAAAATCGGTGAAGAATTGAGACAGAAGGAGCGATTTTTGTGAAAGGGAGATGACGGACGCCGGACGCCCTACACATGATGGCATTGACTCATCGCCTTTCGGCTGGATGAGCGAATAACTAGCAAGATAAGGATTACAAATTACAGACGCAGCTATTTTAAGTCCGCCTATTATGATTATTGAGGCTTCTCACTTCAGTTTTTCTATGTTTCATCGATTACGGTGTCTCAATTCGCGTACTTCCGTATACTTATACCTGCTAGTGAGTGCATAAATGTGTTCACATTGATAAATATGTCAACATGTAGTGCACTATGAGTACCCGGATGCAACGCTGGACACTTCTCACCCTTGATGGTCGCCATTTTGGCTATTTAACAGAAGAGTAGGGGAGGGACCACCAACGTCTTTCCAGCCACTTGGAGGAGGGCATATCGTCAGCACTGATGGGGTCACAATTTCCACGTCGCATACAAGCGAGAAAAATTAAAATCCCATCAATTTTTAAGAGATGAGCAAAAAAAAGCTGGCGGATAATTTTGACTGGTTATGTGACAATGTTGCGATCGTCATTTCCGCCATGTTTTATTTGAGACAACACCACTCTGTTGAAATTCATGCACTATGCTAAAAGTACATAGTGTGCACAGTGTACTAAGGGAAGTACGTGAATTGAGACAGTGTTAGTCATCCCTCGGTCGCTAGATACATGGTGTAAGACTGACTCCGTATCCTGTATATAGTCCAGGGTTACTTTATTAAAGATAAGAACGCTTGTTATTGTTGCTCCCCTTCAACTCCAGCATTTCTGAGGCGTAAAATGAAAAGTCAGTGATGAAGAGTTAGACTGTAAAAGATGCTGAAGGACGGCTTAAAAGCATTTGAACAGTAAACAGGGAAAGATGGTCCCTTTGGCTGAACCCCCTGCCATGTACAGTGCTCACTCTGAAGTCAGAGATTAAGCCTCCTATATAATCCTGTACAAATGGACATCTAAGAAGTAGAGCAGAAAACGGAGTCTCTGCCACGGGCCTGTACACAGGGGGTGGTTTCAGATCAAGAGAGAGACAGAAAGACAGACAGATGTGTTAATGCGTCATGTCTCCAGCTATCGCATTTTCACTAAATGGCTGCTGCATATTTACTGCTTTACCTCTGCTCTCCATCACTCCATCAGCAGTTCTTTTTGTCTGTGTCTCTCTCTCTCAGTCTGTGTCTCTCTCTGTTTTTGTCTAGGTCTCTTTCACTCTGTCTCTCTGTGTCTCCATCTCTCTGCCGGTCTCGGTTTTTGTCTAGGTCTCTTTCACTCTGTTTCTCACCCTTTCTCTCTCTGTGTGTCTCTCTGCCTGTCTCTCCGTCTAGGTCTCTTTCACTCTCTGTCTCTCTCGGTTTCTCACCCTTAGTCTCTCTCTTTCCCTCTCTCTGTGTCTCTCCATCTCTCTGCTGGTCTCTGTCTTTGTCTAGATCTCCTTCACTCACTGTCTCTCACCTTTTGTCTCACTCTCTCTGTCAATCTGCCTGTCTTTCCATCTCCATCTAGGTCTCTTTCACTCTCTGTCTCTCTTGGTCCCCCCCCCCAATCTCTCTGCCGGTCTCGCCGTCTTTGTCTAGATCTCCTTCACTCACTGTCTTTCTCTCGGTTTCTCACCCTTTGTCTCTGTCTCTCTCCATCTCTCTGCCTTTGTGTCTCTCTCTGTCTGTCTTTCCATGTCCGTCTAGGTCTCTTTCACTCTGTTTCTCCCTCTCTGTGTCTCTCCATGTCTCTCTGTCTTTGTCTAGGTCTCTTTCACTCTCTGTCTCTCTCGGTTTCTCGCCCTTAGTCTCCGTCTCTCTCTCTGTCTCTCCATCTCTCGGTCTTTGTCTAGGTCTCTTTTACTCACCGTCTCTCTCAGTTTCTCACCCTTTGTCTCTCTCTCTGTGTCTTTGTGTGTGTCTCTGTCCGTCTTTCCGTCTAGGTCTCCTTCACTCTCTATCTCTCTCCCCCTCTGTCTCTGTCTTTGTCTAGATCTCTTTCACTCACTGTCTCCCTCTCTCTGTTTCTCACCCTTTGTCTCTCTCTCTGTGTGTCTCTCTGCCTGTCTTTCCGTCTCCATCTAGGTCTCTTTCACTCAGTCTCTCTCTGTTTCTCACCCTTTGTCTCTCTCTCCGTCTAGGTCTCTTTCACCCTGTCTCTCTCGGTTTCTCACCCTTAGCCTCTCTCTCTCTCTCTCCCCATCTCTCTGCCAGTTTCTCTGTCTTTGTCTAGCTCTCTTTCACTCACTGTCTCTCTCTGTTCCTCACCCTTCATCTCTCTCACTGTCTTTGTGAGTCTCTGTCTCTCTACCGGTGTCTCCATCTCTGTCGAGGTCTCTTTTGCTCCCTGTCTCTCTCCATTTCTCACCTTCTCTCTCTCTCTAAAACAAACCCCTCGGAGGCAATTTAGTCTCTGAGAAACTGTAATATAGGTCAGACTATCTCAATGCTCTGTTTAATTTGCAGCCTGTTCAAAATCCTTGCCTGCCGTTATGGAGATGCAAGACGTGTTTCATTTGCCTTTTTATGGAGTCATATCCCATTTTCCTCTTGTGATGAGATGGACATAAAAAGCTTGGCTTACATTTTCACCCAGCAATCGTTTCTGCTGGACAGTTTTTCATATTCCTGGTGTTCAAAATAAGCAAGCTCCTATAGTTATTACTCCATGATTGTAATAAATTGCATTACAGTTTGTATATTATCATTTACTGGACTATTTTTGGACTATTCTTTCCTCATCAGCACCACATTTACACTTTCAATCCCTTTCTGTGAATGTATACAACACTAATTGTTATACAGCCACACTAACCTTCACACAATTAATCCAGCATGCTCACACTGACCTCTACGTCCCTGTGTGTACTGCACCCGACCTTTGAACTGCCTGTCTTTCTATTCCCACTGGGACAGGAAATAGTTTAAGAGGCAAACAGCGCCGCCGACATCCTGACTTGCATCAGGAGACAAGAGAGAGATGCAAGAGTAAACATCTAAGGGTTTAAAAAAACAAAACAAAAGAAAAATAATAATAATAATAAAATCTCATCTCATTATCTGTAGCCGCTTTATCCTGTTCTACAGGGTCGCAGGCAAGCTGGAGCCTATCCCAGCTG
>JAOANJ010000011.1:27026006-27037672 GCA_026413345.1 Ariopsis seemanni | reverse complement strand
TTAATTAATCCCTTTTATGCAAACAACCTTTTAATAATTAAATATACACGACAGCCATCATTACTTTAAGACATGAAGTGACTTTTAATTAAAAAAAGAAAGAAAGAAAGAAAGAAAGAAAGAAAGAAAGAAAGAAATAATAATTTTTTTTTAATATCCAATGTGAAAATTCAAAGTAAAAAATATATATAAACATGAACAAAAATACAGGGTTAGTCAAAATTATGTTAACACTTAAATGGTAGAAACCATTTATTCACAAAACATACATCATATTTGCAAGATGATTTACAGGACAGTCTGAACCTGTTTGCCATCGTGTTCAACATACAAAAACCAGCGAGCAACAGTACCATTTAAAGCCCGGACACACATTTCACAGGGAAATGTTACCCATGGCGTATGTCTATCTGCAGGAGAAAAATAATCCATTTGTGTTAACATAATTTTGATTAACCCTGTATATAAAGGTAATAAAATGTCAAAATGCTTAAAAAAGCTCAAAATTATTAAAAAAAAGGGAAAATATGAATGAATAAAGAAGTAAATGTCAAGTATATTTTATTTTTATATATTTAAACTCCAAGATCAATGATGTTGAAAGAAAAAAATGGGAAAGTAGAATGTGACAAAAATGGAAAATATGAATTAATTAAAAAAATTTAAAACTCTAAGATGAATGCTGCTGAAAGTAAAATCTCAGTAAAAATTATAAAAGAGAAAATATGAATCAATAAAACTTCAATGTCAAGTCCAGCTTAAGTCACAAAATAAAAAAATTATAAAATATTAACATGAAGATCAATGACAAAAGTAAAAAATGTTAAATTAAATGTAATATTTAAAATCTAAAACATTTTAAATGAAAGGTAGAAATATGAAATCATTAAAAAGTGACTATAAAATAAAATTTAAATAAAAAGAAAATATTAAAAAATGTTAAGTCCAAGATGTATGATGTTAAAAGTAAAATGTAAAATTAAAATTTCCCCATATATAATATAATATAATATAATGTAATATAATATAATATAATATAATATAATATAATATAATATAATATAATATAATATTTTTATTCAGCTCTAGTGTGAGTCTTGATAACTCTGTGTGTGTGTAATGGGGATGGCCTCCATCTGCGAGTGTTTTTCTCAGAAACAGTGGGTCTCATTTGGGCATCTGAAATAAACCACCTTGTCAGCCTCAGATACACGAGTAGAGCAGATTTGACACTCAAGTGGAAGAAAAGCAAAATAATTAAATAAGTAACATACTGTAAATCATCAGAGTGAATATGACTGGTTAAAAAGTAGCTCTTTTTAACTCTTCAGCAAAGTTTTGCTGACTCTCCTGGCTGGCTCGCCAAATTAGACCATAGTGTAAAAACTGCTTTTATAATCAAATAAATAATTGATTTGTTGAAGGGAATAATTTCTTATACAGAGAGAGGTTTCCATGGTGGAGCTTTTCAGCATCTCTGGGTCATGATATAAATCATGTAAAATAAATAATTACCAAACAGTCATTGTTTCTCTTTAATATTCTGCTTCCTGTAGTTGTGACTGTGTTGATTTGCTCCACCTCGATGCTGCTGATGTTTATTGATCAGTAAATTTGATCATGCTACAGCTGTCAATATTCTACAGCTTCGCTGAACACTTAAGCATGGGCGATTTTCCGTCGCAAGCATATTGTGATTTTTGGACGCAAGTTTTCCTTCTCATGTGCACATTATCTGCGACCAGTGGGCGATTTGAGGAGGGGGATGCAAGTCATGTGGAAATCACATAACTACTTCATGGGTAGGGATTGGCTTAGCCTTTGGAGGTGATCGCTTCCTTATCGTAAAGACACGCACATGTGGCGATATCTCTGCAACAACTCAACAACTGCCGATTTTTTGTCACAGAATATCAAGCATGTTTGATACCTGCAATCTGTCGCAAACAACAAAAAAATTGCAGTTGCAAATATCCACACACAACGCGATTTTTCGCTTGCATCAAAAAGTTGCGTGACCAAGCAATGGAAAATCGCCCATGTGCGCTGGGCTTTATGTACTGCAGATGAGGAGGAAGCGGAGGAGACAACACATTTACATTCTCTTTCATGATATTCCTTCATCTTTCTTTATTATCTTTGGGACTTTTTTCTCCTCATGTTCTTCCTGTATTTTTTCTCCATTTCCACTCACCTCTTGTTCCTTTCTTTCCCTGTCTTTCCTCGCTCTCTTTCTCTAATTCTAGCTTTCTCTATCTTCATGCCTCTACACCATCTCCCTTTTCTCCCACCATGTCCTGTTTCTCTGTGCCTCTCTTACTTTTCCCCATCTATCTTATATTCTCACTTTCTTTTTTCTCAGTCCTCCATCTTTTTCAATCTTCCACTTCTTGTTCTCTTTCTGTGCAGAGGACTATTGTTGTCTTTCTTCAGGGCTGAAGGACTTGAGTCCATTCTCAAAAGTTTTTCTGTATTGACTTGGACTTGTCACAGACTTATTGGTGTTTGTGCTTGTATTTGTCTCGGTCTTGTGCATTGTTCTGTTGATTTTTTTTTTTTACATTTTAAGCATTTAGGTCAAAACAGAAGCAAAATCATCTGGCAAGAGAAAGAACATAACCTTGAAATGTGTTTTAAAAAATTAACAACAGGCTGGATAAACTTATATTTGATTGAAAATAATCTCAAAATAAATATCAGATCTTTTTTGCATATTCAAGGTCCATTATTTTTATTTGTTAAGACAGCTTTTTATTTTTTACAGTGTTCATAAATAGATACTTCCCTCTATCCTCCTTCAATTTCCTTAAAGAAACAGAACACACAGAAAGAGTCTAAATAAAAAAAAAAAAGAACAAGCTTAGCATTCACAGCACAAAATCCATTTGTTAAGTCTGATGCCATAAATGATGTAAAAACCATTTCTAGGTCCAAACACGCCTTCAGATCCCAAAAGCAGATGACAATAGCAGAACCTGTGAACCTTTTTTACAATCACTTCATTCTTTATTGAGGCACTATTGATGATTAAATTCTTGGTTGAAATTCTTTCAACTCCATGCAATTTGTTTAAGAATTGGCTTACCTTATCAACTGCAGTCACTTCCTCTTCTTGTTCTCATTGCAAAGAAAGCAGTAGAATGAAATTGATTTTTTTTTTTTACTATATGTAAAAAAAGTATCCTTCAATTTGTCACCACATCACACTGTGGCCTGTTGGAAAGATGAGCAGTTCAGCCAATGTAGTAGAGCCTCAGACCTGGAAACAGTATTATTGGAAGTTTAATACATCACGTCTTAACAGGCGGATAGTAAGCCACAAATATACACATGCTCAATGGGTTATTTTGTCTATTCTGACACACTGTTTAACCAAAAACACTCGATAGCACAAGCAGACATGTACTTATATAGCAGTTAAACCCACTCCAAGCAAAAATGAGGATAATATCATGCAATTTTACATACAATGTGAGTAGACACCATCGAGAGCCAATAACTTGTTGCCATTTTGTTAAGGGTGCAATTGTGACATGCTGTATCATACAAGGTATCAAGGGAGGATGAAGGACTACAGCTACACAGAATTATCCAAAACTATCCTAAGTATGCGGTATTGTACTTAATTAGTGTCCTTCCTTTGAGATAAATTACACAACCAATCTAATCTAGTTAGTCTAGTTATTTATATTTTCAGGGTATGTAATCATGGGACTGGGCAGTGCATTGGAGCATTCATTTACCTGGTGGGTGAGTAAATAAATTGAAGATTTCTCCACCCCTGATAGTCAAAAAGCATTACTTTGTGTCATTTCCTCACCAATTTTCCTTACCCTTAATGGAAAACATCATGAGACCCAAGAAAGATGTGAATGAGAATTCATAAGGGCTTCAGAAAAGTCAAGAGCAGTGCAAAGAGAATCCATCTGTACTTACACTCAGCTACATCATGATGCAATGGTGGGTTTTATTGACTTGGGTCTTGAAATGTTGCTACTGCAAGGAATTGTGGGACAGCGTTATCTCCTTTCCTTTTGTAAAGGATCGCCCAGTGTACCCTATGCTAAAGGAGATAAGAAAGGAAGCATTGGATCACCGTGTCGTAGCATTTTTACAGTCATTACATTCAGTTAGGAACCTTTCTAAGCAAGGAAAAAAATTCAACTGGAGCTGATGAATTGGTACCAGAAGACTTTGTCTTTTTTTGTCGTCAGAATGCAAACTACTGCCCCCTGCTGGTAGGGAAAGTTGTTTTGGGCTAACAGTTGTCAAAACCAAATAAAAATAAATGAATATATTAAGAAGTATATCACAAAATAGAAACAGTTTTGTCACATGACCTAAGATATAAGAGAAAAGAAAATGTGCAGGAAAGGGAGGAGACAATGAATAAATTTTATTTTTATTTATTTTTTTATTTATTTAGCTTTGCCTGATAAATACAATAACAGATACGCAGGGACACCACAACAGTAAAAACCAATTACTGTGGGCCCAGTAAAATAAAAATAAAATAAACAAGCAAACAACCATTAGCCCTAGAGATGGAGGAAAGCCTTGATATTGAGAAATGAGCTCTTTATGAGATTATACAGGGTTCGTCAAAATTATGTTAACACTAATGGATTATTTTTCTCCTGCAGATAGAGATACTCCATGGGTGACAGATTAAATGGTACTGTTGCTCACTGGTTTTTGTGTGTTGAACGCAATGGCAAACAGGTTGAGACCATCCTGTAAATCATCTTGCACATATGATGTATGTTTTGTGAATGAATGGTTTCTACCATTTAACATAATTTTGACTAACCCTGTATTTCCTAAGAAAGTGAATGTTGGAGAAAGAGGAGAGCATAGAGATGAGCAAAAGATAAAAAGAGGAAGTGGATAGAGAGATAGAGGAGGCAGAAATCCTCATTACCAATTAACTTCAGAATTATTGGTACCCTTTATGAAAATGCACAACAGTGAATATCTGCAATGCAATATGTTTTTTTGTTTGCTTGTTTTTGTTTTTTTTTAATGAGGGTGAAGTATAGTTGTCTTTTAACACAGTTTTTTTTTTTAATAACTAAAGACAAACTAGCAGATTAAAAAGTATTACAATACAATGCAGTACACCCCATGTATTGTATGATAAGGTGAGAGATGCATGTAGAGGGATCCAGAAGGTCCACTCCTACTTTCTAAAAAATTTCAATTTCCATTATATTCTTTGGGGTGTAATGATCAGATCATTTGGCTCGATCACCAATCATAAATTGATAATTATCATCTTTGATTTAAACCATTTTTTTTAATCTGCTGTTTTGTTTTTCAGTCTATCCACAACCTACTCCCAGTATGTTTCCAAAATTTATTTTGCTTCAACTTCCAAATTCATAATTACAGTACAAGGTCAGCCAATCTTCTCCACCCCACCTATCCCAAGGACAACATTTTCTAAATTTTCAGTTAGATTCAGAGATCCTTCCTGTTGAAACCGATTACCAGTTCATATTAGAAATTCCACCAGAATAAAATCATTTAAGAAATTAACCATTCTCTTCTTGCTGGATCAATTAAGTAATACATCATAACCACGCTTGCTATCGTATTCTATGCATTGGTACATTGTCACCTTTCTTGGTACCCTGGTAACACCTTCATTTTAATGTTTTTGTTTAGCTTTTGTATGTTTCTGCCTGGGGCAGCATGGTGGTGTAGTGGTTAGCACTGTTGCCTCACAGCAAGAAGGTTCTGGGTTCGAGCCCAGTGGCTGATGGGGACCTTTCTGTGCGGAGTTTGCATGTTCTCCCCCTGTCTGCGTGGGTTTCCCCCACAGTCCAAATACATGCAGGTTAGGTTAACTGGTGGCTCTAAATTAACCGTAGGTGTGAGTGTGAATGGTTGTGTGTCTCTATGTGTCAACCTGATTGCTTGTCCAGGGTGTACCCCACCTCTCGCCCATCGTCAGCTGGGATAGACTCCAGCTTGCCTGTGACCCTGCACAGGATAAGCGGGTATGGATAATGGATGGAATAGAATTAATGATGTACCGGTGTAAGATCTCGACGAAGCCCTTACAATCCATACCCAAAACAAGTCACTGTAACTCCTACTTTTGGTTGTGAAAGAACCAGGCTCAATTGTTCACCCACAAGAAATGGTGTTTGTTCTAAACGCCAGTGATGGAATGGCATATCTTTACTTCAGGGATCAAAAATTCACATTTTTTTCCACATCAGAGTCAGTAAAATTAATATGACCCATATGTGTCTGTGCTCTGAATGTACAGGTTGGATAAAAATAAAATAAAATAAAATAAAATAAAATAAAATAAAATAAAATAAAATGTATTGTAACATTTTAGACAGCAAGGTTTTGGACTCCAGAGCAATGGATCAACAAATGTTTTGGATCAAACCCTGCCTCTTTCTGCTCAACATTACTTCTCCCAAAACATACTTGAAGCTGAATTGCCAATAGTAAGGTGCCTTAGTGTGAATGTATGACTTGTACATTCAGGGTGTATCCCATTCAGGGTGTATCCCACCTCATGCATGGCATTCCCAGGATAGGCTCTGGATCCACTGTGACCCTGGCAGAGATAAAACAGTTACTGAAGATGGTTGAAAGAATGGAGCATTCTGCATTGTGATTCCCATATATGTGGTATTAATTAAGCAAATTGGCTTTGGTGAAGGAGTTATTTCAATGTTTAATTCTCAATCTTCTGTCTAGGGTCAATGCTGCGGGACTGATGGCCCACTGGACTGGATTGAGTACAGTTCCACCTTCAGGGAGATGTACAACATGAGCACAAACCCCTGGCCCCTTAGCTGCTGCCAACGTCAGAGCAGTTTGGATGTGGCTGATCCAACTGGGTGTTCGCTTGGCCAGACCAGTGCAGTATTCGTCAAGGTGGGCAGAACCAAAATATTACAGACCATCTCAGGCCCACAAAACTAGTGTCCTATTTGTTTACAGCAAGCAAAGCTTGTCTATGGTCATGAGTTTCATTATATGCTGAATCTATCCTCTATCTTCATCCATCAATGAGACGTTAGTAGTAGCTAAATGAAAGTCATTTCCTGCTTTACACTGTATTTGAAGCGAGTTTATTTGCTCCTATTCCTGCAGGGCTGTTTCAACCACATCGAGTCTGTGTTAAGCCGTTATACCTGGTCTGTGAGCTGGTATGGCTTTGCCGTGCAAATGTTGGTGGTGAGTGATAAAATAAACAAATAAATAACTTCCAACATAGTATTACATGTTAATATTCTGAGGAAATGTTTAACAAGTAGTAGCACTACC
This sequence comes from Ariopsis seemanni, assembly GCA_026413345.1. Classification (NCBI taxonomy): domain Eukaryota; kingdom Metazoa; phylum Chordata; class Actinopteri; order Siluriformes; family Ariidae; genus Ariopsis; species Ariopsis seemanni. The sequence goes on along the minus strand of JAOANJ010000011.1, from coordinate 27,030,376 downwards.
TGTCAGAATATCAATAAATGTAATATTCTTCTGTGGAGAAAGGAAGTACACCCTTGGCTTCAGAAGCTACAGTAGTATTGCTTCCTTTAACATGTAGGCATTTTGCATACTTGTCCACCAGTCCCAGACAGACATCGGCTCGCTGAAATTTTCGACCACTCTTCCATGCAAAATTCCTTCAGTTGCAAGATGTTTGGGGGTTTTCTTGCATGTACTGCCCTTTTCAAATCCCCCCAAACATTTCATTGGGGTTCAAATCTGGGCTTTGACTAGGCCAATCCATAACCATCCATTTCTTGTTTCTGAGCCATTCCTTGGTGGATTTGCAAATGTGCTTAGGATCATTAGCTTGTTGAAAGATCCACCTCTGGTTCAACTTCAACTTTGGAACGGATGGCCTCAGGCGCTCTTTGATATGATTCACAATTCATAGTTGAATGCAAGCTTCCCAGTCCCTGAGGCAGCGAAGCAACCCCAAACCAGAACATTTCCACCACCATGCTCCATAGTTGGTACGAGGTTCTTCTCTTGAAAAGCCGTCTTTGATCTGCGCCATACATTTGATTCGTCTGTCCAGAGTGCATTATTCCAAAAGGCCTGGTCTTTGCCTACATGTTCATTGGCAAACTGTAGTCTTGTTTTAACATTCTTTTTGGACAGCAAAGGCTTTTCCCTGGTAAGCCTCCCATGCAGGGCAAATTTGTCCAGTCTTTTTCTGATTGTAGATGTATGCACTTTCACACCAACAGCTGCAAGAGTTACCTGCAGACCAGTGATGAAATTTTGGGGGTTTTGGAGACTTCTTTTAGCATCAAATGGTCAGCACTTGGGCTGATTTTTCTGGGGCGGTCAGTCCTGGACAATCTGGCAGTCTTTTAAATCAGCGTCACTTGATGATTTTCCTTACAGTGGAATTATTTATTTCTAATAATTGAGATATCTTTTTAAATCCCTTGCCAGAGTCATAGGCATCCATAACCTTTTTTCTGAGGTCCTTGGGGAGCTCTTTAGATCTTGGCATGATGACACCACATACTGTACTTCACGAGCAAAGAGGACACCAGACCTGAGGAGTCAGGTTTAAATAAGACGGGTTTCACTCGCATCTCCACCTGCAGGAGGTTCTAATCAATCGCAGCTAACCTGGAAGACCCGATTCTAATTTTATGGACTTGAAAATGTCATAAATGTAAGGGTGTAGTTACTTTTTTGACTGATTTAAAAAAAAATTAATTATGAAAATACAAAATGTTGACGTGTAATTTGCTTGAGTACATCACCTTTATCTGTAGGCATTATATCAAAGAGAGTGAAATGTTTGCTTTTTGAGAAAGGTCTACAATTTCCATGGGATATACTTTTTTTTTTTTCACATGACTAAGTAATGGTCACATTATTATTTTTGCTGACTAGCTCCAAGATTAAGATACTAAAGCATATATCCGTAGTGGCCTGGGAAAACCAGTCAGATGTTTCTGTGATGGAATTTTGACAAAATACACTGCCTATAAAATACTTTCACTTCTACTTTAAGAAAGCATAAATATATTTCATCAAAACAATGTAGAATTTTCAGTCCATCAGACCATTTAATGCTCAGAGATGTAAAGAAAAACCCCAGAGCTACATCATGTGAACTACAGACCTCTGGAAGCACATTAAATGTTTATCATGATGACGGCACAATCAGAAAAAGACTGAACAAGTATTGCTTTCAGGGAAGGGTGGCGAAGAAAAAGTCCCTTCTCTCAAAAAAGAATATAGCAGCATGACTTAGGTTTACAAAAGTTCTGGAACAATATCCTTTGGACTGATGAGACCAAGGTGGAGAGGTTTGGTGAAAACCAAATAGCGCATCACCACAAACACCTAATACCATCTGGCAAGCAGGGTGGTGGAGGGGTGATAATGGATTGGGCTTGTTTCGCAGCCACAGGACCTGGGAAATTTGTAGGTCACTGAGAACAATGATCTCCACTTTAAAACAAATATGAGGCCATCTATTCAACAGCTTAAACTGAGTCAGACAACAGAACAGTGATCAACCAACAGATTGACATCTGAAAGGTTAAAGAAGAAAAAAATCCAAAAGTTGTTGGAATGGCCAAGTCAAAATCCAGACTTCAACCCTATTGAGATGCTGTGGTGGGATCTTAAGAAAGCTGTGCGTACATGAATGCCCTAAACATCAATAAACTGAAGCAATGTTGGCAAAAAGAGTGAGCCAAAACTTCTCCAAAATGATGCGAGACTGATCATCTCCTACAGAAAATGTTTAAAGTTATTATTGCTAAATAACTTGTGGTTGTACATTACTGAAATCACGAGCAGTTATTGCCCGTGGGAGAGAGGAGATGTAGTTATTGCCCGTGGGAGAGAGGAGACGTAGACTCGGCCCTAGTGGAAGTCTCCGGCGAGGAATGCAGATTGCGAGGTCCTGTACAATCGAAACTCCCAGGCGAGTGGGGGAGGGGATTCCCCGCTGAGACTGCATGCAATGTGTTAGCACAAGCATGTAGCCTATGGGAAATGAATAGTGTGTTGGATTAGCACTAATCCTATGTTTTGGAAAATCAAAAATGTTGTCTTTAGGTCTCTCTGGGGTGACGCCAATCCATGTGCAAAAGTATGGAGTATGTGCGTCTAGCCGTGTCGATTTGCACAGGTGAACAGACAGCCAGCCTTCCTTTAGTAGTATAGATAGATAGATAACTTATTTTTTCCCCACCTGATTTCTGAATGTTGGCTTACTTTTTGGAAAAAAAAAAATACTATAAAAATGACTGCACAGGACCACACAAAATTCCTCACTAACATACCAGGATGCCAAAATTTCTCCATGTGGAATGTTTTCCCAGGCCACCACACACCCTTCTCATGCTCTTTACTCGGAAATTTGAAATGACTCGTTGCTTCAGGCATTTTCTCAGGACTGACTGGAGCTTTAATGATTGGCAAGATATTTCCTTAGGGCTTAGATACATTCACACATTTAAAAAAATTGCAACAAGATTTTTGCTAATGTCTTTTTTTTCCTCTTCATTCAGTTTTTCCTCATGCTGCTCGCCACGGTGTACACCATATTCCTGGAATAACATCATCAAACACCTAGTCTGGCTTACACTATCTAATCAAATCTCAGAGTGTAATAATTTCCTGCGAGATTTTGTTCATTTATAACATTCCTGGCATTGGAACAATGTCGCACATGACTTGTCGTTTCTGCCTCCTGCTGCCTAGATCTTCCTTCAAGGAAAACATTGATGATGAACTCTGATTGCACAATATTTATAGTTTACGGTTTGTTAACTGCTTGTAACATGTTTTGTGTTGGACTGGCATGATTGTGGCTTTGTTCCTTTTGAATGGTCATGGGTTTTCATTCGAGATTTCATTACATTCTTTAAAAGAACAGTCCAGTTCAGGGGTTCTCTCTTATAGCAGCTGTACATTTACAGTAATATATACATATAATTATGATAGATGATAATCAGTTACATGTGTGAATGTGTACTGTTGTAATGATGTTAATAATAAAACACTGAAGTACCAGTTTGCTTTCATTTATTCTATATTTGTATCCAAGCCCAATGTAACAGGACTTCTACAATGCTGACAGTTACACCCAGAAAGTTATAGCATGATTCCCACATGAATTGAAAACAAAATCTTCGTCATATCTGGGAGTGGATCATGTGACAGAGAGGCTGACTTGTTTTACAGGATATTCTTCTAGACAGATAAAAAGAAATTCTACTCGCTCATATTATAGCTGAAAACAAAAAGTCTATTATAGCAGGCTATAGCTGGTTATTATTATCGAACCAAAAGGAATAGCAAAAAGGAGTTTAATAATGACTCACGAATAATCACCGAGAACAGTATGGTACGGTATATTATGGTCAGAAGTTTACATATACTTATCCTGGACATGAATATCATGGCAATATCGGGCTTTCGATAATTTCTTTGAGCTGGTCTTTTTCTGTGGCAGAATGATTGTACAACCCCAGTTCCAAAAAGAGTTGGGACGCTGTGTAAAACAGAAATAAAAGCAGAATGGGAAGATTTACAAAAGCATAGAAACCCTAGGTTTAACTGAAAATAGTACAGAGGCAACATATCAAATATTGAAACAAATTTTATTGTTTAAAAAAAATAAAAAATGCTCATTTTGAATTTGATGTCAGCAACACGTTTCAGAGAAGTTGGGACAGGGCAACAAATTGTGTAATGCAAAAAACACACAAAAAAACAAAACCTAATTTGGTTAATTGGCAACAGGTCAGTAACATGATTAGGTATAAAAAAAAAAAGAGCATCCCAGAGAGGTGGAGTCTCTCAGAAGTAAAGATGGGGAGGGGTTCACC
>JAOANJ010000011.1:24846536-24857637 GCA_026413345.1 Ariopsis seemanni | reverse complement strand
GGGAAACCGGAGCACCCGGAGGAAACCCACGCGGACACGGGGAGAACATGCAAACTCCGCACAGAAAGGCCCACGCCGGCCACGGGGCTCGAACCCGGACCTTCTTGCTGTGAGGCAACAGCGCTAACCACTACGCCACCGTGCTGCCCCATTTTATAAAAACATTTTTTACAATTAAAATGCATTCTAAGACCTGTATCTGGGACAAGAAACCAATTTTGGGGTCAAATTACGTCACTCCATTTTCGGTCAAATTAACCTAATGGCCCAGCACGGAGTTACAGAAATGAACCAAACTGGGTTACGTTTAACCATGCAGTTTTTTTTTTTTTTGAAATGTCGCAAAATTATGATAACAGAGTCCCATCTCTGTAAGTGTAAATTCATTTGTATTTATACATTTCAAACATGGTTAAACTGGGCAAGACCAAGCCAAGCTTCTGTTTGCTCTTGGTGTGTTTACTTTCAACATACCAGTGTTCATTTACCCTGCGGTATACAAACATAAAACCTGCTGGTGTCTAAAAAGTGTTTAGGTGCGCTTTCCAGCGCGTTATGCATTTCAATTTCGCTTATAATCAGGCAAAGCTACGGTTTGTATTTTATCTATGGATTTTGTATATAAATTTCACCATTAGCTTTCCTTGTAGTATTTTTTAATGTTGAAACATTTTATTTCATTATTTTTAAGCCATTTTTGGTCGACGGAATTTCTTTACATGTGCCTAAGACTTTTGCGCAGTACTGTATACATCTAGAGTTAGATAGAGATTATACTGAAAAATGCTGGCGTATCTCACGCACACACACGCACGCACTCCCCTCAACGACATCATGGAGATCACAAATCAATCCAACAGCCTGAGGCCAAGAAGTCAAGGGTCAACAGCAGTCCAATAAACAGTTCCACTCCAGTGCTCTCATTAAAGCCACATGTGCACAAACACTCTCACGTACAGCGCTGATCAATTAAAGACACTGTATGATACATACACATGAAATTAAAATGGCATTGGGGCAAGAATCTCAGATAGGGGTCAAAAGGTAAGCATCTAATACTCCCATACACACTCGCTTGGCTTTTCATTTCTCTTTTTTTTTTGTTTTTTATGTGTGCATGTGATGAGAATTTCATCTCTCTCTTGCCACATAAACAGTATCTTCACTATATCTGTGTCATCAGCCATCTACACCACATCCACCTACAGCTGTAGACAGAGGAAAGCTCTCTGGGGTCTCTAGAGGAAACAGCCCAGGTGCTAAGGTCACAACTAATACCAAACACACACCCACACTCGCACTCGCACACACGCAAACGCCCCTTACATTCCTGTTCCCTGAGCACCTGGAACAGACTCTAAGAGACTCTAACACCAGGTCACATGCCTGTCTAGACCATTTCTAAGAGAAAGCGCATCAGAGTCGCATCTCGCACACCAAGGAACACACCAGGGAGTTGCACGCATTACCTGGCAACACACGCTGGCTGAGAAGCGAGAACGGTTTTTCTTTTATAGCAGCAACCCGCCAGACTGCACAATATAAATTAGGAATGATCAAGTTTCTATCTGTATGCTCGCGCTTTAAAAAGTTTACGTAGTGTTTTTACAGAGCGTTTAGAATAAACAAACAGGGGAAGGAATAAAACATGATAGGGGTGAGCCGTTATAATAAAATAATCGACAACCCGATGCTGTAATGCAGCCAGACACGACAATGATTATTTTCTATCTACAACCGCACATCCCACAATGTTTTATTCCTCTCATCCACTTTTTTTTTTTTCCTCTTTAAATCAGGATTATTTTTACGGGACAGCTGTGAAGCAAGTTAGGTCAGCTATAAACAGACGTTTCCTCAGCAGCCAATCTTTTTTTTTGGTTCATAATACAAAAATTGAAGTTTGTCATGCAGGGACTAGTTCGGAACCATTTTCTAGGAGGGGGTATGGGGCATAGACTACTTGACCTGTCGCACATTCTAGACTTCTTTGAGGGCCTGTTGGTTACAGAAGCAGCCCTGGGCCCAAAGGGTCGCCGGTTCGATTCCTGGGACCAACAGGAAAAATGCGAGGGGATGAAAAGCACTTTCCCCTCCTTCTGTATCATGCTCCCCGGGTGCTGTAGCATAGCTGCTCACTGCTCTGGATATGTACGTGTGTGTTCACTGCTTCAGATGTAACATGTGACAAATAAAGGCTTCTTCTTCTTTACCCCTTGCACCTTTATCACTTCTTTCATGGTGCCCTTCCCTGGACAACGCTATCCAAAACAGCAGCACTGATTAGACCGAGCTATTAATGACCCTGATCCCAGGTTTTAAGAAGCATACAGCTACGACGAAAACTAGATGTGTACCAAGCATCATTAGTATTAGGACAAGAAAAACTGGTTCATATCAAAAAGGCCAAAGTCAGGCATGCTTGTATCATTCGCTCGACCTTCGGCCTGTTTTATGCCTGCCGATTTGGACTGTTTGCACTTTTCTTTATTATAAAGATCTTCTGCACGGACATCCGTCTCCAACCATCCCTGACAGAAAACTTCGCCCTGCTGACACTAGTATAGCGTGCACTTGTACACCTCTGCTGCGCTCGTGGAAAACGACGTCATGTACGATGGAGTTATGGCGGCGTCCGTGACAAAAAACAGTCCCGTCTATTTTCATCACTTTAGTGGTTATATCGTTAAGGACAAATTCAACATGCAGCTTTTTTTTTTTTTTAAATATAAAGGCCAGACATGAAGACCGAGTTTTAGCTCTGTTTATTTGGGAGATATTTTCTTTAAGGGTCTTTTGCTTTTCCCTCTTAGAAGAAGAAAAGCCTTTATTTGTCACATACACACTCAAGCACAATGAAATTCATCCTCTGCATTTAACCCATCTGAAGCAGTGAGCACACGCACATACCCAGAGCAGTGGGCAGCCATACTACAATGCCCAGGGAGGAGCTAGGGGTTAGGTACCTTGCTCAAGGGCACTTCAGCCCAAGGCCGCTCCATGTTAACTTAACTGCGCGTCTCTTGAAGGACCCTTAACAGTGTAGAACCTTCTATCACAGTGCTTCCATAGCAGAAACTATTCCAAGTAGGCTTGGGTGATACTGATTTTTCCCTGATCACCATTTTCCATTTTAAAATATCACAATCGTCATCCAGAACTAGTAGCCAAAAAAAAAAAAAGAAGAAAAAAACCAACCACACAGTAAGAGAGGTATAATAGTAATACCAACGATGCCACTAGGAACTGTCACAAATGCAAAACTCAGGAATGCGCAGTAACCCGTTTAACAAAGCCGTTCTCTAACGTCCTCACATGGCCACCATTTTCTCGATTGATGTTCAGTTGATGGTCAGTGTAACCGTCTAATTATCATCAACATTAACGTGATTTGAAAAAAGTGTTACAAAAGTATTTGACACTTCATTGGAGGCATATTTAATCTTACTGGGCCAATTTTTTTTCTCTTCAGTGGCTTGTGAAGATAATATAACAAATGTTAGCCAAGTCTGAAACACTGATTGGATTTTTTTTTTTTTTTTTAGGGACCATGTACAACAGACTTTAACTTAAACTGGCGAGTGGCCTAGTGGTTAGCCTGTCCGCCCCTCGATTGGGAGATCTTGAGTTCTACTCACGGTCGGGTCATACCAAAAGACCATCATAAAAATGGTGCCTACTGCCGTCTGGCAAGGCACGCTGCAATACAGATGTAAGTGGGGAGTCAAACTCTTGCGGTTACCAGAGGACTAGCCTCCCACTGTAACCCTAGCTCTGTAATATAGGTGAGAGGCCTGAGGGCTATGAAACGGAGATCGGCGCCGCCAAACGCACCATGAATGGCAAGGGAAGGACTTTGACTTCAGACTTTAAACTCAAATATATGAGAAAAGATGTATTGCACCAGAGTATAGCTTTTACCTAATTTTCATCTGCAGTCCCTGCAACAAGTAGACACAAGAACAATGCGTAGGGTAGGGCAGGTAGACACAATCAAAATACTACACTGGGAAGGGTCGGTAAACATAAGATGGCAGACACAAAAACAATAGAAAAGGTAGACAATATAATGAAATAACATAACGATACCCCTGACCTTATTCTCATTTCCTGACTACCCCCACACCCTTGCCCAAAAGAACATGCCCCCATGAGCCAAACTCCCACCTACAGGATGCGAGAGGCAGCAAATATAGCAGCCAGTAAAACATCCAAACTAAACTCTAAAGACTAAAATGTTTCTAATCCTACAACCTCCACCCTCCCAGCTTCCCTCGATACCCCGCAAAGTGCAAACAAAGATGCAGAGCATTTAAAAAGTGTGTGCAGTGTGTTTATAAAAATGTACATCATGTGTATCAAATTTTTACAGTGTTAAAAAAAAAAAACACAACAAAAATTCACTGGTTTTAATGCTGACACGTTTGGTTTCTCAAAAACCTTCTTTTTTTTTTTTAAACTTCTCTAGAGAGTAATGAACTGAATGAACACAAAGCACTCTGCATTTACCTTTAACAGAACCTGAGGGAGCCCACACGGGCTGACATGGGGGAGAAGGTGGTACAAGTCATTCCAGGTTCACATGTCGATTGGTTCATCTCCATTTCCAATTTATTGGAACAAGCACTGGATTCTTGAGCTATAACTCCTACTACTGTTACCTTTTTCCTGATTTCTGCCTCCAGGCTGTAGTCAGGGATCCCCCGTTCTCCGAGAGCTCTAAAGCTGAAATGCATTAAACTTCCTTCCAGTTTGAGGTAATTTCCATATTTTCAGGTCTTTTCCCCTTCACCATGAGGAGTCAGAAGAGTGCACTTCTTCTTCTTGCATATGATTAGACAGCTATAGTAGATGTAAGAAAGGTGCTGCAGCCAGTTCACTGCAGACTGCTTAGGGATCGTGAGGTCGACATGTGTGGGCAGGCCAAGGGTGGGACATTCGCTGAGGATGTGCTCTACGGTCTGCTCAGGTGATCTACAGGGGCAGGCTGCAGATGGGCGCAGACCCCATCGGTGCATGTTGGCATTGAAGCGGCCTACCCCAGTTCGTATCCGGTTCAAGGTGACCCACTCGTTCCTTGGGAGGTCGCCACCTGGGGCCTGGGGGTGGTGTTGTATTCGGGATGACACTGAGTTGGGCAGCGTGTGCAGTCTGTTGTTAGGTACCTCTCCATGCTTGTAGGGTGTTGAAAGGTGGGTCAAGAAGGGTGGCTGCATAACGAGAAAATGGGTGGCGTGAGCGTAGGCGCTGTCGACCCATGTGTCGCGATCCTTCTGCTGTACTGTGTAGCAGATGTGTCTTATCCTTTTGAACTTTATTGACCAGCTTGTTTGTGTGTTGTTCCCTACGGAGAGCTGGAGGTGCTATGCCTGAAAGGACTGGCAGAAACTCAATTGGTGTAGGCCAGATCCATCCAGTGATCATTCTCATGGTATCATTTAGGGCTGTGTCCAGCTTTTTCATGTGAACACTTCTACTCCATGCTGGTGCTGCATACTCTGCAGCAGTGTAGACCAGGGAGAGGGCACTGGTTCTTAAGGTAGATGTTCTTGCACCCCATGAGGAACCCGACAGGCGACGTAGGAGGTTGTTTCTTGAGGGGACCTTTGCGTGCAGCAGCTCCAAGTGTTGTCTGTAAGTGAGCTGCCGGTCGAGTTTCACCCCTAGGTAGGTTGGACTACTGAATGGGCGGCATTTATTCCAATTGGTTTTATTTCCACAAATAAAACCAAAAGAAACATATGCAGGCACTTAATATTTAGAGCTTTACTCTCCAACACGAGTGTACTCCAATGTTTTGTGGTACTCCTTTGTAAAATGCATAACGATTGACAGACTCGGTAATACGTATAATATAATCTGCTATATCTAAATGTTATATCATGCAGGGAGGATAATACCGTTATAGCAAACAAGCCTAATTGCAAGTAAAATGATGCAGGTCAACTTTGAATAGGACAATGAACACTGGGGAGTTTTAAAGCTAAGACAAAAAAAGCGTTGCAGACATCAAGTTGACAAAGTTATGTGCGAATGTCTCACCATCAGAAGTTAGAGGAAATTTAAAAATAGGAGATCTAGATATTTAAAACTTAAACATATAACAGGGGTGATGGTGCGCCGTTTTGCAGACGTTACTGATTTGCATCTTAAAACCAATATACAGCTGTCAAAAATGACTACACATAATTTTTATCCTTTATAAACAAGATGCGAGAAGAAATGTCTCATTTCCACAAACTATAATTTAAGTCTTTTCCGAGTTTAATAGCCGGAAGTTATGAGACATTCATGGTCAACTGTGCAGTCAAACAAGGACTCTATAGAATTGTAGGGATCATGTGCTAAAGACTGATATAGCTGCAATTGTAAACAAATGGTTATTTGTTGATTATACCAGCTAGAGGAAACATTTCTAGATTAAATAATACAGGGCCCAAGAGTCACGAATCCATCAGAGTGCTAACTGTTGAACAATGTTCTCCTTGTTCTCTGGAGACTGGCAGTGCCATATTAGTGGCCTATGATTCCAGCAATGTGTAATGAACTGTTAGGGCAATGATATCCTGTCTACTTGCATTCCACACTACTTCACTGAAAGAATAGATTTGTTAAATGAGATTAAATTACTTCCATTGGGCCACTATAGGTAGAAATGACCATTCTACAACTCTTGGGCAAGAAGCTAGAGTTATTGAGAATGCTAGCCACCGTGTTACCCCAGTGTGGTCGATGTTCCCACGATCACCAATCCAGTTCGGGGACGTTGCTATGTCTGGGACAAATTCCAGCTGAGGATGCTAGGATTGTTAACTGCAGATGCAACAGTAGTCTTTGGGCCAGCTGGAATTAAGGATTAGCTGGCAATTAAAACTAGAACGTCAAGACCGTAGCGGCTCATCTGGCCTGCTATCAAAACAACCATGACTACCAAAACGTCAAACATAACTGAAACGTGACAATGTGAGATCGGACCAACCTCCCTGACAAATTATGTACAACAGGAAAATCAACAAAAGACTAAATTTTGTTCCCCAAGGGAAGATCTACCCAAAACATCGATCAGAACTGAATTCGCATTATAAATGAGAGAAGAGAATTCTAGTCAGAAGAACATGTGTTAGCAAAAAATTGACAATACAATGACCAAGTTTTCTGCAGAAGGTCTAGCTCTTTCAAGTAAAACAATCAGAACTGAAATCCATTGAGAACTGAGCGAGAAGACATGATTTAACTGAAATAAACAAAGTTGTAAACAAATTGTTTACAACAAGAAAAAACAACAAACAAAACAATCAATTTTTGTTCCCCGAGGGAAGATCTACCCAAAACATCAATCAGAACTGAATTCGGAGGAGAAATGAGAGAGAAGATGCAATTCTAGTGAAAAGTTCGAAAGCTTGTTAAGGTAACCCAATTACCAGTTTGTTAGGAAACATTTGACAATACAAGAACCAAGTTTTGTACAGAAGGACTAGTTCTTTCAAACAAACCAATCAGAACTGAAATCCATTGAAAATTGAGAGAGGAGATATGATTTAACTGAAAATAAACAAAGTTGTAAGCAAATTGCTTATAACAGGAAAGTCAACAAACAAACGACCAAGTTTTGTTCCTCGTGGGAAGATCTACCCAAAACATCGATCACAACTGGAACTGGATGAGAAATGAGATAAAATTCTAGTGAGAGGCATGGAAAATTCATTAATTTGGCCTAATTACTAACTCGTCAGCAAAAAATTTGACAAAACAATGACCAAGTTTTGTGTAGAATGATGAGTTCTTTCAAATAAAACAATCGGAACAGAAATCCATGGAGAACTGATGGAGGACATATGATTTAACTGAACTGTGGACGATGGACGGACGAGGGATGCCACGCCATGGCAATAGCTCATCGGCCTTATGGCCAGATGAGCTAATTAAGCTCCAAGTACCACAGAGAAGTGGCCTTGTTTCAGCAAACGGGGCATAACGTCTAACTCACTGGAGACACAAGACTGTTCTCATGAAAGTGGTCTATCTGAAAGCGATGCCCAATTGAAGAGAGACAGCGAGTCACCGCGGATGCTTCGCTCACCGGTTGGGGTCAGTGTGTTGCCACAGAGGCACAGGAGCATACGGATCCCAAGCGTTAGTGTAGAACATGGAACTGAGGGCCGTTGCATGGTGTCTGCTCCCAAAAGTGGTGCCCCAGAGCTAATAAAAGTTTGGCAGAGCACTGGTTGACCTCTTCACCAATGCCAAATACAGTCACTGTCAACTGTGGTTCTCTCTTGCATAGTTGGACAGTCCACTAGATCAGGATGCACAACTGGCCTCACGGTCTACTAGAAGCATTTTTGACTCTACTCTTGATTCTGCCCACATTGCAGAGAGTTCAGAGATCGACCCACAGGGTCCCTTAAGTGGCCCAAAGCCTTGATTTCTGCTGCTTCTCTCACTGGTGGACAAAACGATTTGCAGCTATCGTTGGAGGGAAAAATACGGTACCCTCAGAGTGAAGAGCAGGTTGAGGACTGCCACCCAGGAGTCCAAGAGACACTGCTGAAGGCAAAAGCCCCTAGTATCCAGGCCTTGTATGCCTTGTGTTTCATGAATGATGTGCATGTCATCATATGGATCCAGTGCACTATCCAGTTCCTACAGAGATTGCTAGCCTGCTGAAGGTGTGTGTGACAGCCACTGTAACACATCAAAGCATCACGAATGGTGTCTTGCTGAGGGTTCAAAAACTTTGCCCACCGTGCGCTCCCTGGCTTGGGATCTCACCTTTGTACTGTGGTCCCTTAAGACCTCTTATTAGCCCACGCAGAAAGGCAACCTGTCATGGGTCTCTCGAACAGCTGCCTTTTTGCTAGCAATCAATTCAGCACAGAGAGTGGGAGAAACGTATTCCTGGGCAATAACCTTACCTTGCATATCTGGATGCCCATATATCCCTCCCCTGGTGCTTCCCTGTTTAGACTGGCCCACTAAATGGTGGACTTCATCCCATTGGTTAAGAAGAGGGCTGGTCTAAAGCTCTGCACTGATGCTACCTGGGCATCACCTTCTTCAAATTCTCCAAATTTAACGTCCCTCCCAATGGCATCAATGTGGTGGTCATCTCCAAACACCTTTCCAGTCAGTCCTAAGTGCATAAGGGGTTCCTCATTACATCGCACCATGCGATTCTCACAGCCTCTAGCACACAGAAGGGGTGAAAGAGAACACTAGCTGTGCGTGTAACTGGTTCTATGAACACTGGATAACCACACCAGGATTATCTATCATTTGAAATTAAAGCTGATGTGACAGGACTGCATCAATATGGTTCCAGGGAACAACAGCCACATGGGACAGGGGGCAGCCGTGATTAGAAGGTTAGAGAAGCAGCCTTGAGCCCAAAGGGTCACCGGTTCAATTCCCGGGACCAGCAGGAAAAAAAAAACACAAAGTGACTTGAGTGAATGAGCAGCACTTTCCCATCCCTCTTTCCCTTTGCCCTTGAGCAAGGCACCTAACCCCCAACCCCTGCTCTGGGTTTGTGTGTGAAGCGTGTGCACTGCTTCAGACGGGTTAAATGCAAAGGACGAATTTCATTGTGCTTTCATACATGTGACTAAATAAAGGTTTCTTCTTCTGAGCAGGGTATTAAATCAAATCCTAGGTTATATGCACATAATAGAAAAAAATATATATATTAGGCACATCCCTACCATAACATGCTGTAGGTCAAACTGTGTAACAGTTGTGCAATGTGTATGACATGTTTGTATAGTTCCAGAGGAAGAGCATATGTTGTGTGTGCAGCATACCTGTACAGTGCGACTAGCATTGATGTGCTCCTGGTGCAGTTTGTCCCACTGGCTGTTTCTGTGGAACTGTAGAGTAAATCCACAGTACAACTGGATCAGTAAATCGTCAATATGTCGTACATCACAGCATTACCTACAGGATCTTACATTTACATCCATTTATTTCGCAGACACGTTCATCCAAATGAAGCAGAATACAATTCCAAGTATGGAGCTGAACAGTTGAGAGTTAAGGATCCTGTGTTCTACGAGCAACAAGGCACTCACGGAACCCACAGTTCATCTTTTGTGGGTGTGTAGCATCTGCTATGTTGCCATTTAAGCTGTTTATTTTGTTAAGGAAAAATATCCACCCTAAAGACCTGCATACTATTTTGAAATTCAGTGTAGACTTTTCTGATTTAAACTCAAACATGTTGGTTTATTTTCACTTTGGATAATGGTTTCCTACATTATGCACAGCGCCATTTGAGTGCCTGCTGACAGTGGTGCCAGTGGGAATTAACTCTATCTCTACCTAAAGAGAGCACTGCAGCAGAGCTTTAGTTCTTTAGGCTTTGCAGTTCCATCTCCTCCTCATCTATACACTCCGTTCAAGCAGATCTGCTCAAAAGCTTCAACTTTATTATTACTATTATTATTATTATAGATCACTAATTAGCCAAGCCGATTCCTCCCAATGTCTCCATCATAACTGGGTGCGACTGCTTCCTCTACAGGACTTTCGCTGACATCACGGATTTTTGTTTATCACGCACCAGCCGCCATATTGCCAGGCAAACAAATAACCAGAGCCACAACAGGTAATGAAGAAAATCGAGAAAACTGCAGTCAGTACAATCTCTATGAAACTATAAAAAATTTATTTTATACCAGCAGATCGCGTTACATCCAAAAGCTGAAACATGCAGGCATCAGATCCATATAATTTACCCACAAATGTATTTAGTTATTCTGCCCACTGTGCGCTCTCTCTCTCTCTCTCTCTCTCTCTCTCTCTCTGTAATTGCAGAGGAGGAATGTGACAAAAATAAAGGCTGCTGCTTCTTAATTTACCCACAAATGTAAATATTCCACTTGAAGTGTTCAGCAAACCAGCTACCAGATTTGGGACACTATGACATCCTGAACTATTTAGTATTTGGGACTTCTAAATACACCGGAGATGATAAAGGCTTACAAAAGTACAGATGCCTACCGATATTTCAAGGCAGGTTTCGTGCCGGAAATTTCTGATAAGGAAAAATACCTTATTATGACAAAGGTAAGCTCAAACATGGACTTCTAATAGTAATAAACAA
>JAOANJ010000011.1:24620959-24631554 GCA_026413345.1 Ariopsis seemanni | reverse complement strand
CACTGTATTTGGTATCCGGTATCATCTCTGTATCCAATACCATTACAGGGAGTCAGAAGAATGGGCAGAGATAGAACTTGGCATTGAGTACAGGGATTGTTGTGTTCAATGCTATAACAGTGAAAGGGGAGAAGATGGGCCATAAAGTGAAGCAGGAAATTGTGGGTACTATGGCTACGGCATGGCAGCCCCATACATCCCTCCCCCCTTTGGTCTCAAGACTGGGGTTCTTCCATAGTCTTTGAGAGCAACAGAAGGCTGTATAGCCCATGTCCGTAGTCCTCTCATGCTCTTTCAGTCCTGAAAACATTTGCAGTTTATACAGGCTTTGGCATCTGGGCAAATATAAGGCTGTGAGCATCTGGGCAAATGATATGTCTATTATTCATGTAACTAAGCAACACTAAGTAACTATGAGATATTCCACATTTTAAAAGGTTACATTTTAAATACATTTTCAAATACCTTCAACACATTTCAAGTATATTTTCAAGTATACCTGGAAAGAGAAACAAAGAGGAGTTAGCAAGCCTACTCTTTGGGAAGGTTAGTGGCAGCCTGTGATGAGGGGGTGTACCGGACACTGCAGCGCTTCCAGCTGTTGGGGACATTGATTATGGAGTCAAGTTTGGTTTGTAGTGTTTGTATGTGTGTGGCAGCGGTGGCGTGGCCGAGCGTCAGTCTGTGAATGGAGGGCAGAGTCAGGGAAGGTGAGTGGTCATATTGCTACACCTGTTGTCAATTAATGTGTGTTTGTGTGTCTCCTCCAGTGACCTTGCCCTACAAAAGGAGAGTGAGAATGGGAGGTTGGTGCTGAGGGCTTGATAGTAGCCTGTGTGTGTGTGTGTGTGTGTGCATGAGAGAGAGTTTGAGTTGTGTGCTGAAAAGCAACAATAAAGATAATAATTAAGACACAAACAACCACCTGTCATGCTTCTGTGCTCCATCCACATCAGGGTCTCTCTACAGTGATGCTGAAACCTGGGAGAGTGCAGAAGGGAACAGCCCCATGTAGTCCTCTCCATTCAAGGACCTGATCCATGCCCTTGCCACAGCCCAGCAGAACCAGCATCAAGCGCTGGTCACCCTCCGAAAGGAGCAAGAACAACAGTTCGAAGCCTTGGTGCTAGCCCAACAGGAAGACTGCCAGGCATTCCGGCACCTGCTCGTGTCGGCGGGGTCCACAACCGCCACTGGAGCGGACCCTCCCCACCTCACCCTAACAAAGATGGGTCTGCGCGACGATCCGGAAACCTTCTTCGTGCTCTTTGAGCAAGCAGCGGAGGCGTGGGGCCGGTTGACCAGCGCGCAGTGTGCCTCCTCCCCCTGCTGACGGGCGAAGCACAGCTGGCCACGCTGCAGCTCTCCGCCGACAGCTGGCTCGTGTACACTGACCTCCGACGAGCCATCCTCCAGCGTGTCGGCCACTCCCCAGAGCAACAATGGCAGCGCTTTCGCTCACTGCACTTGGAGGAGGTCGGCCGACTGTTCACGCTCAGGCAACAACTCCGGGATGCCTGCTGGCGGTGGCTGAGGGCAGACAACTGGGACGCCGAGGGAGTGATCAACCTGGTGACACTGGAGCAATTCGTCACGCGACTTCTGGAAGGAGCAGCAGAGTGGGTCCAGTGTCATCTCCCGGCATCGCTGGACCAAGCTATCGAGCTGGCAGAGGACCACATGGCGGCAGTTCCGATGGCAGGAAGGCGTGTCTCCTGTTCTCCTCTCTCTTCTCTCTCTCTCCCTCTGCTTCCCATCCTCACCCCATTCCCCCACCTCGAAGGGGGGGCTGGCTCCCCCCCAGCCGGCCCTGGGCACCTGTGGTGTCCTGCCGTTTTCTCCTTCCTTGTCTGTCTCTTTCTCCCCAGATGAGTGATGTCTGTAACACCGGTGCAGAGGGAGAGCCTGGGCTGGTGTGCTGGCGCTGCAGGGAGTCGGGACATCTCCAACATCAGTGCTCTGCGATGGAGGTGGGCGAGGTGGTCCAGGTCCCCGATGCAACAGAAACTGCCCTTGATCGGGCCGGAGCATATTGTATACCGGTAAGTGTCCAAGGGGATGCATACCAGGCTTTGGTGGATTCCGGCTGTAACCAGACCTGAATCCACCAAAACCTGGTGCAGGGTGAGGCATTGGAGAGAGCATGAGTGGTGAAGGTGTTGTGTGTGCATGGGGATGTTCACAACTACCCTTTTGTGTCCGTCCACAATCTATTTCGAGGAGAAAAGCATAGTGTAAAGGTGGCGGTGTTAAGGGTGGCAAAATGTGGTGAATTAGGATCCAATAGCAGAACACAAACCAGAAAATCCAATGAATAAAAAATGATTTAATTAAAGTCCAAAAAGAATCAACGAACAAAAATAGCAAAAATAATCCAGACAACAACAAGGTAGACAAAGACAAAGTGCTAATATGAAAAAAAAAAAAACATGAAAAATAGTTGTGACAAAAACTGGAGACAAAAAAAACGTAGTGCAAAAAAACATGAAAAACTGACAAAATGTGAGTGCAAAAAACTGTGGCTAAGACTAGGCAAAACAGAGAGCAAAAATCCAGGAAGCAAAAAATAGCACAGAGACACCGTGAGAAACAAACAAGATGTTCTGGCAAAGTCCCCTTCTGAGAACGGCCTATTTATTTATACACAGCAGAGCAGACCAGGAAGTGAATGCTGGCAAGATGGAAGTCCCATCCCGGATCCGGATTGCCCTGAACTGGGAGATAATAAATCTCTGGAGTGGAAGTCTGGGGCGGATCATGACAAGATTAATTCATCCATTAAAGGAAAGATTGAGTAAGCTTGGTTGGATAGTTTATCCCTAAGATTACATGATAGTGATGATAATTTAGGATATTATAAGACTATAACAGATGTAAGATTTAATATTCTAAAAATTATGTTTGTAAAGAGTAAGGAGTCTAACTTTTGGTTTGTCTGCTTTGGACGTTTTGTTTTGTTTTACTGAGTGTTGAGTGTTAATTGCTAACTAACAGTGTATAAGCCAGCTAGTGAATAGGCCACAATGGCTCAAATTTGTTATGTTTACAGGTTTTGTATTTGCCTTTGTTTGTTTATCAGTTCCCAACATAACTCAAAAAGTAGTGAATGGATTTTGATGAAATTTTGAGGAAAGGTGATGTATGGACCAAAGAACAACAGATTAGCTTTTGATGTAAATCCGGACATGTATGTGGATTCAGGATTTTTTTTGCCTGTTCCCAACATAACTCAAAAAGTAGTGGATGGATTTTGATGAAATTTGGTGTACAGCTTTAGTATTATCCTAGATTCAAGTGATCTGATTTAGATGTTGATCTGACTCAGGATGCAGATTTTGGATTCAATTAATATTTTTTTGTCATCAAGATAACTCAAAAAGTAGTGGATGAATTTTGATGAAATTTAATATGTAGATTTGTCCTAACCCAGCTTAGAATTGGTTAACTTTTGGATGTGATCTGTATCTACCTGGATCCAGAAAACTGTAATTGGGTTCACTGTAAGTTGGTGAGTGGCTTTTTATTGATACTAGAAGGAAAAATGTAAAGGTTGATGACAATCTGGATCCAAAAATAACAAATTGTTAACACATGTAAATATTGGTCCATGCATAATCAAATCCCTGTATAATCTGTATAAAACTGTATATTCAGTAGGCGTATATATCAGTAGTTATTGCCTGTGAACCTGATTTCCTGTGAATGATACCTTTGAATAACACAGGTCTAGAAAGCCCAGTGGAGAGTTGAGTGAACATATGCAAGATATATAAATATGTATATATGTTTTCACTGTGTTCTGTCAAAATGATGTAAATCGCTCCCTGCATCTGCTCAGTAACATAGACTCGGCCCTAGCAGAAGTCTCTGGCGAGGAGCGCTGTTTGTGAGGTCTCGTACAATCAAAACTCTCAGGCAAGTCAGGGAGGGGATTCCCCACCAAAGCTGCACGCAAGCATGTACCCGGTAGCCTATGGGAAATTAATAGTGTGTTGGATTAGCAATAATCCCATGTTTTGGAAAATCAAAAAGATTGTCTTGGGCCCCTCTGGGGTGTCAACAATCTATGTGCAAAGTATGAAGTACGTGTGTCCAGCTGTGTCGATTTGCATACGTTAACAAACAGAGAGACAGACAGCCTTCCTTTAGTAGTATAGATATTTATTCTATCCACATTCACTGGATATGAGCAATCACATAGTCTGATTGGCTACTGTACTACTAGGATATCAGCTTATATACTGTGAGTAGAGAAAAACAAAATGGTGGCTTTGTTATCAAGTAATGAAAAGAAACAGAAATGGCTAAAAGAATATAAGTGCCCCCCCTCCCAAAAAAAAAAAAATCTCCTGTTCCACACTCCAGCCCAGTTGGCGACACAGTAATGCACCTTTAAGTTGCCAAAAAAAAAATGAAAGAAGAAGAACAAAATGGCGGAGCATGTTACTGAACCAGCTGAGGATGAAATAAAAACCCTTCTTGGAAACAAAACCCCAAAAAATACAAAAAAGCAACAAAATATGGAATAAAAGTATTTGATGGTAAAAACTTATTTTTTTATTTTTCAAGAATTATTATTATAGCATTTTTCACAAATTGCGACTGTCATTTCACCTGTTTGTTTATATTCTAAGCAGAAATGATTTTGTCAGACGTTTTGTATAACGTTTTTATTTATCAAATTTGCAAAAAATAAAAATCCTCTGTTTCTCAAAATCCAGTGAATGTGGACAGAATAAAACAATTATTCCACTCAATCTCGTCATACATGGCTTATGGCCAGCTCGGGGCTACGTGCCTCATCGGCTATCAGCTCATGTATGACTCAATTTCGTGGAATATATATATATAGTTATTGCTTGTGAACCTGATTTCCTCTGAATGGTGCTCTTCACAGGGGCAAAATTGTTTCCCGTGTCTGCTTAGTGACGTAGACTTGGCCCAAGCAGAAGTCTCCAGTGAGGAGCGCTGATTGCAAGGTCCCATCCAATCGAAACTCTCAGGCAAATCAGGGAAGGGACTCTCCACAGAGGCTGCGTGCAGCATGTAGGTGCGAGCATGTAGCTTATGGGAAATTAATAGTATGTTGGATTAGCTCTAATCCCATGTTTTGGAAAATTGAAAATGTTGTCTTGGGCCCCTCTGGGGTGTCACCAATCCATGTGCAAAGTATGGAGTACGTGTGTCCAGCTGTGTCGATTTGCATGCGTGAACAGACAGGGAGACAGACAGCCTTCCTTTAGTAGTATACCTGTAGATCGATAGATATTTTAGCACTTGTAAATATAGCCAAGAAGAGAGTTTAACAAAGTTCTTGTAGGCAAGTTTTGCCACGCAGAACCCATCTTGGTAATGCACCCGGGCAGTTATTTTGGGCTAACAAGACCAAGTACCTCTCTAAATGAATAGGGAGGGAACCATAACTGCACTTTCAATTGCCACTGGGCCATAAAAACTGCATGTATAGAATCACCAGTCAGATCTGATTTAAAAAAAATTAAATGTTTGGTGACTTTCCCCAAAATAAGGTTTAAAAAGCTTTTTCTGCTCAGATTATACTTCTGCTATGCACGAGCAAGGTTTCAACAATATCGCTATACTTCTCCTATGCATGCATAACTGTGTGCTTGCATCAATGTAACAACACAGTTGGCTTACTCTTTCTTGGTTCAGCAGACGATTGTTTTTTTGGGGAGAGGGGCAGGATATGTGCAAACAGCTGCCATCGTTGGCACGTTATGGACTTTTTTAATTGATTTCTATTCAGGATTCTTCAAGTGGGCTGTCTCCTCATTTATAACATCTCTGATGAAAAGTAAAGAGCAGTGTCAATGGGACACACTAGTGATCGCCGAGTGGTCTTTTTAGGGGTAACGTTGATCGCCGAGTGGTCTTTTTAGTGGTAATGATCACCGAGTGATCTCTTTGGGGTTAACGTTGATCGCCGCGTGGTCTTTTTGGGGGTAACGTTGATCGCCGCGTGGTCTTTTTGGGGGTAACGTTGATCGCCGAGTGGTTTTCTGGGGTAACGTTGATCGCCGAGTGGTCTCTTTGTGGGTAACGTTGATCGCCGAGTGGTCTCTTTGGGGATAACGTTGATCGCCAAGGGGCCTCTTAGGCGATAATGTTGATCGCCAAGGGGCCTCTTTGGGGTAATGTTGATTTTGTGCCAAATTTGCTGAGCTTGCAGTCAAATGTGAAACTTGAGATAAAGAAAGGCCATGTTCATTAAACAAAAGCTCCAGCTTAAAACGCAATAATGTTTATGCTGAAATATAAGCTATATATTTTAATATGTGAAATAATGAACTAATACAAATGTAAATAAGTCAGATTTTGCTTTTAGCTCCTAAAAAAAAGGAGCAAAATCTTCTCTTTTTCACGCACCATTTACCAGTGACATTCAGTGTCTTCTTAATGAGATCCAACTTAGAAATGATGGAGAGAGCAAGTTTCAAGGTGCACATCAGCTCTACACAAAAAAGGCTGAACTTTTTTCTCCTCAGCAATGCCTGATCTGGCTCGCTCTGTTCATCACATAGTCCTTGATTTTCTTGTTTGTCTGACTTGTTAGTGAAGTGAAAGAGATTTTTAAATCCTTCGATATCTGTTATGTTGCAGCAGTAGCAGTATGGTGCGAGTGGTCTTTTTGCACCCTGATTTGGGAATAGGAGGTGCGGAGCGGCTGGTGGTGGACGCAGCTGTAGCCCTGCGCTCCCGTGGATGCAGTGTTCAGATCTGGACGGCGCATTATGATTCACAGCACTGCTTCTCCGAAACACTTTCGCCAGACCTGCCCGTGGTGTGTGTTGGCGACTGGTTGCCCACCAGTGTGTGTGGGTACTTCCATGCCATCTGTGCCTACCTGCGTATGATTTATGTAGCTCTCTACTTGGTGTTTTTGAGCGGAGAGGAGTATGATGTGGTTTTCTGTGACCAGGTAAACTTTCATTCTCTCTGTCTTTGTCTCTTTTACACTGTGTTGTAGACGAGTGTCACGGGGTACATGGAGCTAATGAGTACATAAGGACTTATGGATCAGTTGTTACTAAGATTGTAGTTACAGTGTGATATTCAACACTGACGTTGCTCTCAAACTGATAGGAAAAGTAGATTTTTGTGGACAGTTTCTAACGAAACTATTTGTTGAACATCCCTTAGGTGTCTGCGTGTATTCCTGTCTTGCGTCTAGCGCGCCACAGGAAGAAGGTCCTCTTCTACTGCCACTTCCCCGACCAGTTGCTAACAGAGCGGCATTCCCTGCTTAAGCGTCTCTACCGTGCGCCCATAGACCGCCTGGAGGAGTTCACAACCGGCATGGCCGACCTCGTCGTAGTCAACAGCAAATTCACCGCCAATATTTTCAAACAGACCTTCCCCAGCTTGGCTGTGATCCAAACAGATGTCCTTTACCCCTCTCTGAATACATCCGCGTTCGATAAGAAAGTGGAAGACCTCGACGGGCTGATCCCTGAGCACCAGCGCTTCCTGTTTCTTTCGATAAATCGCTACGAGAGAAAGAAAAACCTGCCGTTAGCATTGCAAGCACTGTCTGCGCTGAAGGAGCGGATTTCAACTCGCCAGTGGGAACAGATCCACCTGGTTATGGCAGGGGGCTATGACGAGCGGGTGGCTGAGAACGTGCAGCACTATGCTGAGCTGCGCTCTCTAGCGGCCTCTCTTGGCCTGGAGGAGCACGTCACCTTTCTGCGCTCTTTCTCTGACCACCAGAAGGTGGCACTGCTAAACAAAAGCACTTGTGTCCTTTACACGCCCAGCGGTGAGCACTTTGGAATTGTACCGGTTGAAGCCATGTACATGCAATGCCCCGTGATTGCCGTAGCCTCTGGAGGACCTCTGGAGTCTGTGGCGGATGGAGAGACAGGCTTTCTGTGCCAGCCCACAGCTGAGAGCTTTGCCGAAGCCATGCAGCAATTTGTGGTTGACCCGGAGCTCAAGCAGCGCATAGGGAAGGCAGGAAGGGAAAGGGTGCTCGGGCGCTTCTCTCTGCAAGCTTTCACTGATCAGCTTTATCAATATGTCATCAGTTTGATCAGCTGATCCTTTGAAACCTTCCTCGCGTTATTCCACTGACCTGGTGCTAAAAGAATGCTCTCTGTGTGTGTGTGTAATTAAAGAAGAGAGCCGTGAACATGTCGGGAATTAACCTGTCAAACACTCGGGTTGGAACAACGATACAGGGCGGAGTCAGAATGTGGAGCGACTGCTGACTGAGAGGTTAACAATTTATTCTTGCTGGACGTTGAAAATGGGTGCGTGTGGCATGTCTGAGTGCATATGTGGATGTCTTTTTTTTTTTTTTTTATCAACGGACCATAAAAGTGTGTTTATGGGACAGAAGTCGATCTTCATACAGACCTTTAAGTATCCTAATGTTTGTCCAGTTGTATTATTGAGAGATGTTTAGATATTTATTTTGCTAAGTAACTAAGAGCAGATCTCTCAAGATGTTATTACATAGAAGATTTTCAGACAAAGGACCACAATTTTATATATGGGTCTGGGATTGTTATTGACTCTTTGGTTGCTTCCTCATTAGTGCTGTTGTCATTAATAAACAAATGTGTTCAATATTGTATTTTGATCCTTATTTAGAGGTGTTCTGTCACTACTGCAATGCTGCTATCTGTACCTGTCTGTTGCTCCAAAATATATCTATATTCCAATTTATATCCAAAATGTGCTTGATCTACAACCCCAGTTCCAAAAAAGTTGCTATACTGTGCAAAACATAAATTTTAAAAACAATGTGAAGATTTGTAAATCACGGAAACCCTATATTTCATTGAAAATGGTACAAAGACAGCATATCAAATGTTGAGACTGAGAAATTGTTTTTTGAAAAATATATGCTCATTTTGAATTTGATGTCAGCAATACGTTTCAGAAAAGTTGGCACAGTGGCAACAAAAGACTGAAAAAGTTGTGTAATGCTAAAAAAAAAAACACAACCCTAATTTGGTTAAAAAGAGCATTCCGGAAACGCGGAGTCTCTCAGAAGTAAAGATGGGGAGGGGTTCACCGCTCTGTGAAAGGCTGCTTGGGCAAACTGTGCAGCAATTTAAGAATAACGTTCCTCAATGTAAAATTGCAAAGATTTGGGGATCACGTCATCTATGGGACATATCATTAAAAGAGTCAGAGTATTTGGGGAAATACCTTTATGCAAAAGACAAGGCTGAAAACTGGCGTTGGATGCCTGATCTTCAGGCCCTCAAGCAACACTGCATTAAAAGCAGACACGTGTCTGCAGTGGAAATCACTGTATGGGCTCAGGAACACTTCAGAAAACCATCGTCTGTGAAAACAGTTCATTACTGCACCCAGATATAAACAATATCCAGAAACGCCGCCACCTTCACCCTCTTTTTATACTATTCTCTTTCTTCATAGAGTGTATATGTTTGTGTGTTTTTCTCATGGACTTTGAGTCTGTCAATAAAGCAATAATAATAATAATAATAATAATAATAATAATACCAGCATCCTGGTTGATGTGTGTTTGCTTTGTGGCCCTTTTAAAGAAAGTTTTCAAGATGAAGCATTCTGAACGGCCTTGTTCATCTACGTCACAGAGCGTTCACAAACTTACTATCATCATTGGTAGAGCAGCCAGAGTAAATTTTGATGCTCTCACTGTATTTGGTGTGAACATAAGTTTAGTTATACAGTGGGGTCCAAAGTCTGAGATCACATTTAAAATATCGGATTTTTTAAATTTTATTTTAGGGCCCGGTCCCACAACACTGATATCTATAACTATACCAATAACTACAACTATGATTATACAGATGCCTGAATTTAGTTCCAGTCTAGAGCAGTCACACCACAACTATAATCCCGACTATAATATCGCTTGGTCCAGCCACTCAGGTAAATAAACGCAGGCACATTAGGAATAGTCATGGAAGTGTTTTCCAAGTAGTAGCACATTATTCTGGGTCATACTGTACAGCTTGGACTTCAAAACACATACTCCGATGGTTGATAAAATACGGATAGGTCATGGACTGCGGAAATACTGTATAATAAAAAAGGATACAAAATATGGAGTGGTTATGGATTTTAATATGGATGCATCACATATACTAATAATTTCTGGACTGGTCACAGACATTTTGGTATATTACAGATTGGTTACAGATTTCATATGGATCACAGATAAAAAATTAAGAAGTATGAAATAATTAAATGTCTGGACTGCCGAAGTTCATAATTAAAATATCTTACCTGCATTTATATGTTTGCTTTATTAATTTACTATTGATATTTCATGGAAAATCACATCTCTGTGAATAAAAGATCCATGCTTTGTATTATTTGTAATTTTTCTGTGAATCCGTATTCCGTGACTTCATGATGCAACAAGGATGTACAAAGATGTCCGGGGAAAAATAGCACGTGCTCAGATAACGTTACATGTAAACAATTACCTGATTGGTCAGATGTTTATCTGATCAGATTCAGGCCTGGAAAAATTGCTCCAGAAGCAATTTCACCTACAGTGGGGCAAAAAAGTATTTAGTCAGTCACCAATTGTGCAAGTTCTCCCACTTAAAAAGATGAGAGAGGCC